>CABFOV010000519.1:0-44215 GCA_902141375.1 Timema poppense
TCCTCCATTTCATCTCACAATCACCCTACCATTACACATTAGCGAAAGTGCGTATAACCCGAACGGGTAGTAAGACGTGGTGATGATGATAATAATAATAATAATAATAATAATAATAATAATAATAATAATAATAATAATAAAAAGTATATTACTCGAAACACCAGTAAAGGCATGTATATGACATTAATGTTATTTACGTAGTAGTTTATATTAATTATGTTGGTGTTATGTCATGAGTTATTATACGTTCATGAGCCAGCATCCACTATTCTAAAGATCGTCGTGACATATGCTCTAATTTAATGTAACACTTAACAACAACGTATGAATACACATTACAAAAAAATATATAATACAGGTTTTGAACAGTAATGCCAATTCACATAAAATAAAGATCAATGCTGTAAACATTTTGTGACCGGCTAAAACTCTTTAACCCCTCACAATAATGGGTGATACTGTTCTTTGCTGTTCCTAAATAACTTCCCTATAAACCACCACTAGCAATATGTTTCTACTTACAATGAGTTCAGCTTATGTGGACTAAATGTTGGCTGCAAGCACAATCTTATTACATCTCACAAGTCGACGGTGTGCTCAAAAGTCCAATTTTATTCTGCCTACTCCTCCATGTTTAGGGAAGGCTCGGGGAGACAGAAGGAACGTCTCGCGCAAGCGCATGAAGCTCCCCATCACAGTCGACTCTTTTAGCCGCGAGAAGTAAGCATCATGGCCTCCTTTTAACCGATATCTTTATCAAATAAATGTGGGTGTTCAGCCCCCTAAATGGAACTTATTATTCAATCAACGACCATATAAGACATGCTGCCACGTTTGACTGTAGTGGCCTGCTATTCAACGCTTAACAGATGTTTATGAAGATGGTATTGATTGTCTCGCTGACTAAGCGAAAACATTACTTTTGGAACTTATAAGTCTCCTTTTGAGAAAGTTTTAGTTGCCTAACGTCTGCTTGGAATTGATATAATAGGGATTGTATATTTTTCTGTTTTCTTTCTCTATCAATCTATTTTAAGTCAATTTATAGTTAATAATAATAATAATAATAATAATATTTAGCACCGCGTCTTACTAACCGTTCGGGCTATACGCTTTAAGTACTAATTACTCCAATGTATTAGGAATTAGGAAGGTTGAATTAAAGGAAGTGAACCCGCATTTGCGTGGAGGGAGAGTGGAAAACCATTTAGGAAAAACCACTCCCAGTTCACCCGACCGAGATTCGAACCTCGATCTCCCCGTCCTCAGCAGTTGAGCTCAATACGACAAGCGCGCGTTAGCCAACTACGCCACCGAGGCGGGTAATTTATAGTTTAATAATTCTAGTTACCAAGGGGTAGCTTACTCGCTCAGGGTATTACATCTTGTTTCTGGGATTCGGCTCACATTTGAGTATGATATTTGTGTAGGAAACTTAGATTAACTACTTTGCATGAGGACGTGTGTAAGTCGTAAGTTAATGTAATCACTGTTTTGTGTCATTAGGACCCAGTATGTCTATTTTATATAATTATAACTTATAGGAGTTAGTGTACTATCACTTTGTATTGTTCTCTTTGTCAGTTGAAGTCTACGTAGCATCGTTTTATTGAAAATAGTTTTACCATTTAATATGGACCTACCCTTTCACATTGATATGAATGGATGTTGTGCCTGTCCTAGTAATAAGTTATATAATAAGGAATGTGAAGCTACTAAAGGCCTAACAGGCCGCTAGTGGAAAATATATGGATTGAGAAAAAAAAACTGACCCATGCCATAGGCTAGAAACAGTAATGGATGTAAAAAAAAGTTATACCATTATTAATATAAGTGGATTCGACAACTATTATGATTTGGGATAGTTGGTATAACTCCTATATAGCTATTGATGATAGCTGGGTCCAACTGTCTATTGCTTTGCATTCTAGGCGCGAGAATAGTTTCAGGGGGATTTGCCCACCCTGTATTTTCGTGGTCTCTCGGCTTTTGTAAGTCCGAGCATGGGCTTTAATTGATCTTAAGTTATAACCATTGTTGAGGCATTCCTAATTGGGGTTATGTTACTCAATTACCACTTAGAATATACTTATTAACCTGGGTGTGCCTACTGTAAATGGCCTTACAATTTAATGGTAGATATCTCTGTCACCTTTGAAGTACATTACTGGCACAGGATATTATTAATACTACAGTCCTTTTGAGTATGATTAGATAAATTTGCTAACATTATTTTTGGATATTCATTCAGCTTTATCATTGCTACTAACATAATTAATATATTTGTTTTGTAACTTTTGTCACTTAAATATATATTTTTTCCTCAATATAGGTGACCTGGTGGTCTAGGGGTAAAGTGTCAGACTTCTGTGCTGGCGGCCGGGATTCAATCCCCGGTCCCGGCACAAATTTATATGATTACCAAACCCTTCCTTCACCTCTGAAGATACATCTTGTGAATGTGTGGAAAGCAAGGGCTCCACCGTGGTTCGGATTCCACATTAAACTGTAGGTCCAACTGGTAGTAAGACGCGGTGCTAATAATAATAATTTTCCTTAATGTTGTCACATCAATCGTCACATTCAATGGAAGTAACGACACATTCTCTGCTCTGTTATATTCATGAGAATAGTCTTAGGGCTTGGTTATAAACTAACATAGTCTATTTAAACATTATTTTAAATAAAATAATTTAAATTGACTTTCTCTATTTGTATTTTCCTGGTTTTTTTGGCACGATTTAAGTGTTCTTTCACAAGATTATGTTCATGTTGAGCGATGTAACATCTGGGGACAATGTGGTAGAGTGAGGTATTTTTTTAAATAATCATGGAACACATCTCACGGTCATCCTTAATCATTATTTGGACTCAGGGTGGTCGTATGTGTCAATTTAAAAACTAAAACTCTTTTTAACGCTTAAAAGTGGTTTTTTTTTTTCAAAAAACTACCTATACAAATCTCATGATGATTATATTAAAACTGTTGGTTAGAAAAATGGTAAAATGAGATAATTGATTTCAATAGCCTATTGATAAAAAGATAAAATATTTTATAGGCCTATATTATCTATATTATTATTATTATTATTGATTTAAATACACCCACAAAGAAAAACCAGTTAATTGAGAACAATAGTTTCACTTTTTTAAAGTTATGTTTTTAAAATTTTATTTACAGATGTTTTATAAAATACAGAATAAATTAATTTTACTGAATAAAATACATACAAATATAAATAATATAGTAATTTAGGTGTAATTGTTTGATGTGCACAAAATAAATTATGTTTTTTTTATCCATTCCTTTAAAACATAACAAATATAAAGAGTTGTGAAGAGATTTTACAAACAGTTGTAAAGGAAGGTTTTATAATGTGTCAGAGAGCTATAGAAATAAGGAAAAGAAAATTTAAAGGTCTAGAGATTCATCAGCTGGATAAATATCTCACTCAATGTTAATATTTATCAATAATTCAGGATGTTGTGAGCTTTTATAAATCGTCAGATCATAACAAGCGTGGTCTTCCTGTTGGGCTGACCTGAATATCTTAAGAAACAAACATCGCCATTAATGATGTCATTAAGACTACTCAGAATAAACGAAAATACCGGTTCCATACTGTGTTTTTACAAAGTACAATGAATGAAAGCACTCATATATTTACTGATTACCAGGGCTTGGATTTTTATGACCTAAAAATTATCAGATGCCAAAATGACGTTAAAAATGAAAAACAGAAAATCTCACAATGCCCACGTAAATCAACCAGAAATGTAAGCGAAAACACGTAAAGAATGTATATAAATAGATCAAAAAAGCTCTTTACAAAATGAAATTTAAATAGATGGAATGAAAAACCTTGAAAATAAACTCTCGCACGTAAACATTGATTCAATCATCCCTGTTTGAGAATTAAATAGCTCCCTCCCCCCCTCCCCCCAGATAATTTCCAGTTTCGATACAAGGTTTCACTAATAATTTAGATTTTCTTACCTCGAAATTAAATACCGTACAAACATTTTTTGAAGCCTACCATTAACTTGTCACTCCAACAACTCCTGTTGTGGAGACCTAATTTTTGAATATTAATCAATTAACAAAACCTCAATATTATTAAAATAGATTGCTAAAAATCACTAAATAAAGTCATTAAAATCAATTACGAGTAGTAAGACGTGGAGATATAATGAAATGAATGTTTGTAAATTAAGAATAAATTAATTATTTGATTTAATTAATAAATATATCAATAGACAATATGTGAAAGTACAATTTTAAACATGCATTCTCTTGTAGGAACGTTAATGGTATGAATAATTATATTTTATAGAACTTTTTTCTAAATAAATATCAACAAATTGTGAAGTTGAATTTATTACAAATACATTTTGTTTTATAAGAATATTACTAAGGTAGTATGTTTAGTTTGTAAATAAAAACTATTAACAAACCATCGAAATAGTTTTGTAGGTACCTAATGAATAAATAGCAGATTATGTGCTATAACCCAGGCCTTTTTAAACGGCGCGTCACATTTGCGGCCCTATATGGGGTCACGTAACTGAATGTGGGGGCTGCGAAAAATTTGATAACGATAAAAGGTTTATGAACGTGTCACGGCCGAAAGTTAATTCAAAATAAAACCGCGCAATGAATGTGAGGTGTTTCTGGCAGCGCTCACCCATGTGTCATCACGTGACCTCACTGCAGCCTTTGTTCTGGTCCTTTAGTATCAAATATTCAGCCAAGATTTAATTATTTACGTAAAAATAAACAAACATATCCATCTCATCAGTATGAAAATGTGTTTTTATCTTTTAATAAATGGTAGAGTTATATATATTTATCAAATGATTTTTTGAATACATTTTCAAATTTATTTTATTTATTATCAGTAATGTTTGATTAAATGAATATATTTTTTATTCCAACCCACCTGGGGTCGCGAATGGAAAGAGTTTAAGAGGCCCTACTATATCCGATGAGAATATTTGTACACACAATATTCAATAATGCTCTTCAACACTCAAAAACAATATTAATTTTGATTTAAAAATTTTCATAGCAATATCAAATTTTTCTTGTAATGTCTTAGAGATTATTTAATTAGTCTTATATCATAGATAGTCATAACGTTTCTTTAAAAATAGATATTAAAGTAAATATATTTTTTAAGACGATTAAGAGTCAATGCCTCGTCCCTGCATTACCACTTGTACTAAATTTTAGCCTTAACAAAAATGCTAAATGTTAACTAAAATATCTAAATCATAATAAATTCAATAGCGTACGATGGTATTTATACATTTAATAAAAATGAGATTATAGATAAATTGATGAAATTCTTTTATAACGGAATAAGACAAATTATTAATGAACATGATGCTAGGAGGATGTTGGATATGGAGGTGGGAGGTAGAGACTGAGAGGGAGGAGATAGGAGAGAACTGGGCTAAGGTGGAGGGAGAGAGGTGGAGGGAAGAAAGAAGGCGGTGGAGAGGCTATGTTCCAAACAGACCCTACCAGAGGCTGGAAGCTGTTCATGATGATGATTACTGAACAAAAATTTATTAAAAAGTCAATTTCCAAACAAAGAACACTAAGATAAAAAAGAATAGCTTTTAATTGCTGTTATTTCTTATTAACATTTTCACTTGATTAATGTGGATGTAATTGTATCAGGAAATCTATCAACGCTGCGGTTATTATTGTATAGACCGAATAAATGTGAGCCCCCTCAGAAGATATAAATCCAGTCACAAACAAGAACCTTTAAGAGTGAAACTACCAACTATTCAATCCGCCTAGCTCCAGTATTAGCTATTTTATTTTATTATATTCTTACCGGAGACAAAGTTTGATAACTTCAGTGATAATGGACTAAAATACGACTGTCTTGGAGACCACTTCTCTGGGCAGGTGGGAGACAGTAGCCCTGTATCCATTCTCGTCAGCAATGTAGCTGACACTTATGGGGATTCCCTCAGGACTGATGTACGAATAGTAGCCTTTCTTCACAATAACACCTTCCCAGCTACCGTTCGTGGTGATGAGACGACCCTGCTCACTAACCGTCGTCCCATTGATGTCGGAATATCTGGAGAACATGATAAACACTCTATATTGCTTGGCGCTCTTCAATTACAGTGAATTTCTTCTGGCTGTGATATTACTCTTCTAGAAAACATATACGGGGTGTGCGTCCGTTATACGTATCAGCTACAGTAGCCCCATGGCTTCTTTAGTGCTGACTGACAGCTTTAAAAAGTTACCAGACCAAATTACGTATCCCTACGCCGAACCAAATGATTTGCAAAAACACGTGTTTAGCAGATGTCACTTTTGACAGTCAAAATTTAGGTATATACCTAAATATTGACTGTCAGAAGTAAGCTGTGAGCTGTCAGTCAGCACCAAAGAAGTCATGGGGCTACTGTACCTACCCTGAATAGTTGTAACTTTGATAGGTCCCACCTGAATGAAACCTTTAAGGCAAAGCCTACCTCTAATTGCATGGTTCTAAGCACACATCTTTTATCAAAAAAATATTTAATAATTCAATTTGGTAGTTTCTTCTTTATTTGAGTAACATATCTGGGCATCTTTAACAATTTTTATGGTATTTTGAAACCAAGTAAAATAACTTATTAGTGAAATATTTACAAATCAATGCATTTTAACTAGGAAAACCAAAAATATTCATGGATTTGTTTATTTTCTTTATGAAATTAATATAAATTATTTGTTTATAACTTGACCATTATTAATGAATAATTTATTTTTATTTTTAAATATTTTTTTTTTTTAGATTCTGGCCAGGTTCAATAAATACGACGATATGGAACTCCCAAGTAGATTCTTAAGTAAAAATATATGTTTCTAAACAAAACTTATTTTTGTAAAAATAGTTATCGTGATTGATAATAAGTGCCGTTAGTGTGATCATTCATTACTCATTTACAACTGAGTGGCACTTTGTGACAGTTGGTTCCCACTTTTCCTTCTCGTAAACGGGGTACATTTATTCTAAAGCTCTACCTTCCTCTGACCTACTCCATAAACGTAATATAGATGTGTAAAGCGTGAAAAGGTAGTAAGATGAAGTGGAAAATACATAAATTAGGCCTGTTAGTTACTAGAATTAAAGTCATGTTGAAATGAAAAATGGGAAAAATGTTGAGTAAAACATTACATTTCCTATCGGAACGATCCATTTGGCAGAATGAGATCAAGAGCTGACGAATCATTTTCATGAGAGTACTTAGGTTCGGTATTAATTAATTCCAATGTCCTAAAGTTTGTATTTGCACAAATTAATCCATACATCAAACTAATCCTAAACAGCAATTATTATTTTAGTGATATAATAAAGTAGTTTTAGAGGAATATTCGTCCTGTCACTCACCCGTGGGAGAACTGGCCCACACTATCTCTAAGATCGATCCTGCTGCCTGGAGTCAGGACTATCCTGTCATCAAGAGAGTCCTGTTGCTCTAGGGACTCCAGTGAGGGCCCCGGGGGGCCGTATGCAGGAGCGGGGGCATATTCTGGTGATGGGACTGGTGGCGCGTATTGAGGGGCGGCGGTGGCGGAGCAAACCATCAGCAGTAGTGCCTGTTGGGGTTAGAACATTTGATGAAACTATTGGTTGACTCTTTGTCAATATTCCCTGTTTCTCAACACCCGTCCGGGCTAACTGAATATGAGCCTCTGAGAATACATTTTCAACTCAACCAAACAAAAAAAGCGGAGAAAAGGGATGGAATTCATGATATGATCATATTAACCACATTCAGAAGCCATAATTAGTGCTGCCATCTCTAATACCAGTGGTATCCAAATTGTGGTTCTCGAAATCTTTCGAGGGGCTCGCCAAAATATTTCTGTAATGGTGGATTTTGACAGCACTTTGTGAGTAAATGGGAAGCATTTACAACTGTTTATTATCTCTCACTGAAGTCTGGTGATTATTTAGAATGAGAACTCTTACAAGGTTGTTTGAACTTAAACACGAAGTTTTTGTTTTTCTTAACAACCACCCCTTTCACAAAGAAAAGTGCATGCAAGGTCAAATTTGGCTCCTGGCTTTGGCATAATTTGTCAACATTTTCTCAAAAATGAACAGTTTGAACCTAACTTCAGGGGTCAAATTTTAAGGTTTTTATTGTATTAAAAAAATGTTGGGAAAGGTGATTAAATAGCAATCAAACGGCGTCTTTTATACCCTTCACGACTTCATGGTAGAAAATCAGCTTTCTTTGGACGAAAGTGTTAATAACATGGTTATAGAACTTGAAGGGACTTGGGAAAACCTTCAGAGAATATTTCCCGGCCATGTCCAATAATTACAATTGGATTCGCAATCCCCTGTAGGAGACAGCAGTTTTAAAATCCTCCACATTAAGCGTGAGTTAAAAAGAGCAGCTCCTTGAAGTTTCCATTGATTTTGAAAGGAAAACTATAAATCTTTGTCATTAATTGGTTTCTAATTAAGTTTAAAGGAGTTCCCAGTGTTAGAGACTAAAGCTATGACAGCTTTGTTACTATTTTCTTCTACGTATTTGAGCTATAAATGTTTGTATTCACATGCCTATTTAAAAAATATACACAGAAACTGGCTCAATGCTGAAAGTGACTCGATACTTTATTTATCGTCTGTGGTTCCTGACTTTAAGGCTCTGTGCCATCCATAGCAAGATCATCCTTCTCACCAAGTCACGTGAAGAGGTGAGTAGCTGTTAAAACTTGTAAACAATTTCGAAACTCAAATCGACATGGAATTTTGTGATTAAAGGAGAGTATTTCAGTTATGTCAAAGTAGAAATTTCCAGTACCCATTTAAAAAAACATGGAAGATGTGATAATATTTTGACAGTAAATATAATAAAATATTACTACAAAGATTTGCTTATTTAATTTCAGTTTTAATATTTAAAACAAATATATAATTATTTAAACTCTTATTTATGTGGTTTCAATATTATTTAATTATATTTGATAGGGTATCCCAAAATACCTATAGGTTGATATTTGTGGGAATAACAGTATAATTTAGTTACTCAAGTTACTAAACAATTTTAATATTTTCATACGTCAAGTCATGTGATCTGCACCCGTCACCTATAATACATATGATCAATAACTTCAAAATAACAGAAAATACAGGAATTTTTGGAATATTGGCCGCAGAGTAATATTTTTAAATTTTATCTTCTGTTATTCCAACCAAATCAGGTTGCGGAGCTATAGTAGGTTAATTTATAGTTATTAAACATTTTGATTAAAGTTAATAGCTACATTTCATAAAAAAAATATGTAAAACTAGTGCTTGACTATGGATATTTACCAGAGGGTTTGTGCAACTCAAAATTTCGTCAAAGGGGTTCTCGAGACAAGAAAGTTTGGGAAATGCGGTCTTATTATGTAGCCTAATAAGTTATGGATTGGTCGTTTGGGTTTCTGGGATATTCCTCATTATCCCAGTACTCAAGTTATAGCACCGAGAGTTTTTCAAAATATGAAGTTAATCAGTTTGTTTTCTGAGAGGCCCATATATAACCAGTTGGAGAGAAGTGAGAAGGAAAGATTTAAAGGAAGTGTATCCGAGTTTGCGTTAAGAAAAAACACTTAAGTACACTAGGCTGGAATTAGTGCTCGGACTTCGTCTTTATTGGCGACCCAGAACAAATGAAACTGATGCCTTGGTCTGTGTGCCCACTGGTGTGTGCTGTATATACTTTTAACCCTGGAATGCTTACCCTTTTTTACAGCCGTGTTTGCTTACCTGGGGGGGGGGGNGTGTTTGCTTACCTGGGGGGGGGGGTGACCCCTCACTCCATGACTATTTTCATTTGGTTTTTTATTTAAACAACATTTTGGTCGTGGTTTGCTAAAAGGAATAGATGTATAGTGTGCATAAAAATAAAAATGAAAAAAAAAAAGTATTATATAGTGTAATTTAGTGGCGCAATCAAAAACAAAAGCTCTAAGACTAGATTACTGTTTTATATTATTGTAATATCTTAATAAAAAGTAATTTTTTAATTTAATGAATTCTTAGCCATTAAAAACATTGGTTAAAACCTGAAAATGAAATATTTAAAAAACTCAAAGTAATGTTGGTGAATGTTTAGTTGTTTACGTGGAGTGAGGTGCCAGCCCAAGGCTCTCGGAACACCATGTATACAGCTCGAACAACTGAGGGATGGATACACTACTGAGTCTCGGAGGAATACCTATACTGGTGGAGCTTTGAACGATCACTCGACAAAATGGCGGCTGAATATACTATCATAGGGGTGACGGGTCCCCCCAGTAGGCATTCAGGGGTTTATCCAACTTTAAACTTTGAACTAACTACTCATGTATATTTTAGATTCTGACAAATGAGCAAGTTTCTAAATTTAAAACTAGTTTATTACTCTTTAAGGTTATACGCTTAAGTAATAAAGGGGGGCTTTAGGGGTTAAGAAGGTTTTAATTAGAAGAATGGTACCCGCATTAGCGTGGAGGGATAGATAAACACAATTTAAGGAAATACACCCTCGTTACAGTTGACCGAGATTAAAACCTCGTGCTCCTTGTCATCGGCAGTACAGTCAATTATGAGAGTGATGTCTCTCACTCTCACCCCCGACCCAGAGGGGTTCAATAAAACTACAAAGTACAGTCAGTTATAAGAGTGATGTCTCTCACTCTCACCCCCGACCCGAAGGGGTTCAATGAAACTACAAAGTACAGTCAATTATAAGAGTGATGTCTCTCACTCTCAACCCAACCCAGAGGGGTTCAATAAAACTACAAAGTACAGCCCGCTTCAGTTTCCGTGTATTCTAACGCGCTACTCTCCGGTTGGACTAGACTACCAATTATGGGGAGATCAAGGTTTGAGTATTGGTTGGGTGTACTTAGGGTGATTTTTCTAAAAAGAGTTTCCACTCTTACTCCACGCAAATGTGGCCACACTTCATCTAAATATAACCTTCATAATAGCTAGAACTATTAGTGTAATTAGTATATAAGCATATAACTCGAGCGGGTATATTAAAAGTCAACTTTACAAAATCTCTTATTCTATTATTATTAATCGAAATTTTTCTTTTATAGTTTTGTGTCAAAAAATGGATTATCTAAAAATATATTGTAAATATTACGGTTTTTAAATCAATTAAATTTTGGTTACCCAAAAATCGACTTATTTTTAACTGCATGTTTAATTTTCTGAACGTGTTAAATACAATAACTATGTATGTATGTATGTATGTATGTATGTATGTATGTATATATGTATGTGTTCCAAACTCACCAGCATATTGTAGATGTATTTGTACAATTGGAACACGAGATACCGGAACACTTCTCTGTGCGTAAGGAAGTTGCTACACCTGGTTTTATACTTGTTTGTTTTCCTAAAACCATTCCAGAATCTTCTCATTAGTGCAACCAAGTTACGACCAAATAGACAAATATCCAGGTGGATTTATTTTACAGAAAGTTGCTCTGTTATTTGTCCTAGTGTTTGCGAGAACTTAGGGGTAGTAGCGGACTAACATCATCCAAGAATGGGAGTTAAATATGTTTACATACGTAGAGTTGATGTTATGTCACAAACTACGTCCAAATATTATTTTTACACATATAGACGTAACAAGGAATGTCATCGTGTTGACGCGCAGGAGTGCGGTTTATGTAATCTATTATGATCGATTCCCACACGATTGGGCGCGTGGAATAAATGTCGAGTTCATTTAGTCAAGTGTTGGGTAGATCCGGGTTCGAGTCCCAAATCTGGTATAGTATCGTTGTTTGTTCATCAATTATTTTCCTCCCTTTCTACACCAGTGAGGGTATATTAGATTTAAATTTTACAGTTGTAATTAAATGATGGATAGTTAGACTCGGAGAAAGAAAAGTTACGCTCAACGAAGATGATTTTTGAACTAATTCATTACGATATTGTTGGCCACAAGATTAGTATGAATGAATTTTACCCAAGAGTCCACTGTTTCAGACTATGTCTGCTACTAAGATAATATTACCCGCCTTGGTGGCGTAGTTGGCAAACGCGCTTGTCGTGTTGAGCTCGACTGCTGAGGACGGGGAGATCGAGGTTCGAATTTCGGTCGGGTGAACTGGGGGGAGGGGGGTTCCTATATGGTTTTCCACTCTCCCTCCACGCAAATGCCGGTTCACTTCCTCTAATTCAACCTTCCCAATTACTAATCCATTAGAGTAATTAGTACTTAAAAGCGTATAACCCGAACGGGTAGTAAGACGCGGTGCTAAAATAAATAATATAAAAGATAATATTTATTAAATCAGGGCTATATTATACTTTTAACACGTAAAGTCGATTAACCTATTATTAGCACTGCGTCTTACTACCCGTTCGGGCTATACGAACAAAGTCGATTAAAAAAAATTACTAAGACTATCTATAAGCTATTAACAAAAAGTTTATAGAAACTAGCAAATGCGTGTTTGAATTGGGCCTTACTAAGGTAAAATTAGGGGGGAAAAATGAGTGGGGCGGGGTGGTTTCCGGAATGGAGTGGGTGAATTTTGCCCTGGGTGCGTCTAGTTGTGGAGAGAGAGGGGTGGTAGGAACTTTCGGTAAAAATGGTTGTAGTTTTGATAGCGGTTGCACATATTCAGGTCAACACATTTCTACTAAAGTCTTCATTTGTCAAGTTGGACCCATAAAATAGGTCGATATCGGGTCTGACAAGAATATACACTTTCTTATTAAAGAGATTGATGTATAGGCACACACACATACACACACATGTATATATATATACCAATTTGGTATATATATATATATATATACAAAATTTTCTCCTAGTTCGGGTTTATACACTTATAAACTATTAACCCTATTGGATTTAGGGTTAATGATGGTTATATTTAGAGAAAGTTTACCCGCATTTGCATGGAGGGAAAATGGAAAACAATTTTGGAGAAAACCCTCTTACTAAACCCGGCCAATACTTGAACTTCCCCATCATCAGCAGTCTGGTTTACTGTTAAACTAGCACCTTATACCATGCGGCCACCGAAGTAGGTATATGAAACATTTGACCATGACAATCTAGTGTGACCACGTGGATGTAGACTTCAGCAGAACGTTGTCCAGGGTGTACCTTGGAGGTCGTCTTCGCGTCAACCCCGCAATAAGATTGTTATATCAATGGGAATATGAAGGTGTGGAAATATTAAACCTAGCTTAAGCCTAACTAAACAGTCCATGATGACTAGGAAAAATACCCATGGTACCACCGGGAACCGAACTCGTGACCTCTATATATCAGTAGCCAGGGACACTGACCACTATATCAAGAGGCCGGTCTAATATGTTACAATAAGCCACTAAAAGCTTTAAATCATTGGAAGAATCCGAACTTTGGTAAGTGAAACATTTTGATCTTTGTCACAAAGTAGTGCCTAATATATTGACTAGCATACTATCAAGGAGAAATACCTTATATAATGTATACTGTATTGTAATAATGACACAAAGTAGTCACAAATAGGTACCTATTGGATTGTTACAATTCTTCGTAGTGGAGGAAGCATACGCTCGTACAAGGAATTGTTCAGTACCTAAAGAGGTATAAACTAGCACCCCCTAAAGTTCTGATACTATAAATAAGCCTAGAAGGAAATCTGGTTTCTTATCGATGCGGACACCACGTGATGGAATACATTATTTTCTTGCTGGACACTTTAAGTTCAGGTCAATCGCTTAATAATTTTAGAAATGAAACAATATGTTGGCTTCGTTCTTTTTTTTAACACGTTAAAAATTTAAGTATGTAATTAGAAAATTAACAGAAAACATAAAGTGACCATTAAAAGATGACCAAACTTTTAAAAGATGCGAAAATACGAAGTTTGGTGGCAATGAAATTTGTTGCCCATTAAAGTTTGGTTTCCATGAAAGATTGTTGTAGAACAAACTTTTCTCCTCATGTAGCCAGGACATTTTGTTATTTTTTATTTTAAAATATAAAAAGAATAGTACTTTGTTATTAATTTATCTTTAACTTTTCTAGAATGAAATAATTTAGTAACAGGTTTGTATGATTATAATGCATTTTCATGCATTTTTAAATCATTGTTATTACATTTTGATACTTATAATAATATTTAGCACCGCGTCTTACTACCCGTTCGGGTTATACGCTTTAAGTACTAATTACTCTAATGGATTAGGAATTGGGAAGTTTTAATTAGAGGAAGTGAGCCCGCATTTGCGTGGAGGGAGAGCGGAAAACCATTTAGGAAAAACCACCCCACAGTTCACCCGACCGAGATTCGAACCTCGATCTCCCCATCCTCAGCAGTCGAGCTCAACACGACAAGCGCGTTAGCCAACTACGCCACCGAGGCGGGTCATTTTGATACTTGAATGGAAGGGATGCTGAGGTAGGTGGTCAGTGTTAGGTGATAGTCTACACCTAATGGTACGTGGTAAGCGAGAATTTGAGAACCACTGCTCTACACCGAAAAATATCTTCTACTACATACCATAAACAAAAAGTTAAGTATTAAATATTCTGGTAGAAAATGATCGAAAACTGATTTGGCTGACTAGAAAACGTGTTCCCAGCATGAATCGCATCCTTAAGGTTCAATAAATAAACCAATATGGCCTAAAATTAAAATAATTACTCGGGGATTGTACAGAAAACTATGCAATTAGTATTCAAGTTTTGCAAGTTTATTTTTCCAGGGTGGTAAAGACGAAGAATGCCTGTACAAGCGCGATAAAGCGACATATTTTTTATACAAATCTTACAGTGAACCACACATTGACTTTACTATTAAGGTGGTAATGCAGGGGACGTGAGAAGAGGTAACTGTGTTTGCAGTTTTTATATCAAAAATTTTTTGTTCAAAATAAATCAAATATTACTTCTATACAAATATAAAGTTTTATTTCCTTCCCAAGGTCAACTAAACATTTGAATTTTTGTCATAGAATTTCATGAAAACTTTTTCTCTTCAATTACTTACTTAGCACCGCGTCTTACCACCCATTCAGATTACTCGCTACTATTATTATTATTATTATTATTATTATTATTATTATTATTATTATTATTAGCTCCGCGTCTTACTACCCGTTCGGGTTATACGCACTTACGCTAATGTGTAATGGTGGGGTGATTGTGAGATGAAATGAAGGACCTACAGTTTAACGTGGTATCCGAACCACGGTGGAGGCCTGGCATTCCTCACATTCACAAGATGTCTTGTCAGAGGTGAAGGAAGGGTTTGGTAATCAGATAAATTTGTGCCGGGACCGAGGATTGAACCCCGGCCACCAGCACAGAAGTCTGACACCTTAACCCTAGACCGCCAGGTCACCTATTCGCTATTACTCTAATGGGCTATGAATTGGGAAGGTTTAATATAGAGGAAGTGAACCCGCATTTGCGTATAGGGAGGTTTGAAAAGCATTTAGGAAAAACCAATTCCCGTTCAACCGAGTGATATTCGAACCTCGATCTTCCCGTCCTCGACAGTCTAGCTCAACATGAAACTAGCGCGCTAGCTAACTACGCCACCGAGGCGGGTTTCTCTTCAATTATAAAGGATTTTAGATAATACCACTTTGATCATTATAGATATTCAACAGCTGTTGATGTGATTATTTGAAGAAAACTAGACTATAAATTTGTAAAGAAGCAATATTTGATTTATTTTTACAAAAATAAAATGGTTTTACAATAAAAACTGCAAAAAGGTGAGCCTTTTCTCGCGTTCCCTGCATCCTACCTTAAAATAAATATCAAATCCACTGAACAACTGAGCAGAGGGACATACAATGATTATATCGCCCGCACATTAGATTGAAACTTCAATTCAAACAATATTTTCTGTAAAGAATCCTCCGTGTTTCCATTTAGTTGCCCTTGACCCGTGGCAGGTTCTATTTTGGTGTTTACATATTGAGCTGAAGAAACACGACTGAATACAATATACGCTGTCCATTGGTAACACGCATCGAGATAGATAGATAGATAGATAGATAGATAGATGCCAAGTTATTTTAATGTTTGGCCTTAGGTCTGTTGATAGTCATTGATAAGGCTAAAATAACGGGAACTGTTTTCGTTTCAAGATTAATGTGTTATCTTTGGACAAATTATTAACATTTTTTGAAGTTTTTTATTTTTATTTCTTTATTTAGCACCACGTATTACTAACAGTTAGGGTTATACGCTCTTTGAAGTTATCTGAATGATCTATTCGCTGTTGAATAGTACTTTTATATGTTATTTCACGTAAGATTGATTTTTTGGTGTTTTGTAAAGAATGAACTTTGTAGTATAATATTTGTTTATAAACTTACTGAGTGATTGAACTTTTAGGGATTAATTTAATATCATAATTTCATATTTTACTTTTACATCTATGGAAGAAAGCCGACCCCAGAGGTGGCTAAAAATATCAATAAGAACTCATAGTGGCCGATATTTTCCACACGTCCATTACGGACTCTGCCCTAAGACATGAGTGAGAAATGAGCCTGCGCGTGGAACCAAGCTTAGATAGTTCACTGCTCGAGTATGACGCGATTAGACACGATATCCACGTGCCATTTTCCAAATTGTAGAATTCTATTCATGTTAGCTGTACATCTCACCCTACGGCCAAACTAACCTTGATGGAATGAATGTGGAGTTTCTAGTTCGTGTATAGAATAGAGTTTATATATATAGGCACCACGTCTTACCACCCGCTCGGGCTATAAACTTATGTACTAACTACGCTATTATTTTTAGGTATTAGGAAGATTATCATTATATTAAATGTACCTACATTTGCATGGAGGGAGAGAGGAACACAATATTTTTTAAACTACCCTCAATACACTAGACTGAGATACAAACCTAGATATCCCCGTCATTGGCAATCCAATATACTGTGAGGGTAGCGCGGTAGATCTCGCGACAACCTAAGTGGATAAGTTTAATATTAATTGTAAGTTTATACAACATTAATATTTGTATTTTTTTACCTTTTCTTGTGATGACCCGTGTAAGCATACAAAAAATACTGTACAAATGTCCCGATGTTCGTGGGTTCAAATCCAATGATAAAAATCCGTAGCACAACTTTCTTCGGAGGGGAAGTAAGTCCGCCGGATCCATCACGAGTGGCTTGTTAAATATCACTGGAAGATTCGTGGAAATACCTCTCCCGACAAAATTGGTAGGCTCTTTCACTCTCGCCCATAGAAACTCGCGTGTGCCGAAATAATCATTCGGTCCAGAAAGTACATGTTAAATACCTCCAATAAATAAAATAATTTTGGTTTCCTTCAGTAGAAATAGATTATTTAACCCGTGCCACTGAACAGACGGATTAAATGTCAGGCTCACCAGGGTTTCCGATGGTAGGAAAGTAGGGGATCTAATCCTGGGTGGGTTTACTAGGGATGGCTTTTACCTAAACTGTTTTCCACTCTCCTTACACGAGAATAAGAACACACTTCTTCCAAATCATACCTTTAATATATATATATACACAACCCTAACGTAGTGAAGAGCACTTTGCCTGGATGGAGAAGAATATATAAGTATATATATATATATATCATATAAATATATACGTATATATCATATAAATATATTTATGTATATATTAACTTTATATCATATAAATATATTTATATATATTAACTTTATATTAACTTTATATCATATAAATATATCTATATGATATAAAGTTAATATATACATAAATATATATAATATAAAGTCGCACTACGTCTTACTACCCGTCCGGGCAGTTCACATTTAACTACACTATAGGGTAGGGCTCACAAGGGTGGCTTTTAGAGGAAGTGTTTCAGAATTTGTGAGGAGTTGGAGTGATAAACTATTAGGGAAAAACAACCTCATAAGGCTGTATGTAATGTGATCCTTGACCTCTCCTGTACCAACAAATTTGACTGGACGATCTTAATAATAATAATAATAGTTTATCTCAAAACTGCTGCCTACGATCAAACTAAGCATGTTTAGAAAGTCAGTCTCACACATCTTCACTAATCGCGGTATTTGGTTTGATTGGTGATTACGACCGAGCAGACGAAGTAGAAATTGTAGAATAATGTTGTTTTCCTTAGTTTCTGGAGATGTCACTAAAAGCAGTGAGATATTGATAAACTTGATTTTACCCGCAAGAGCTCACTACTGGTAGAGTTCGTGCGGTGAGGTTATTATTTCTGTCGCTAGATGGCAGGCCCAACACGAAAGGGTGTTATTTCAACATTCTGTGTTAAAACGTTTAAATCCAATCGTTTTATCACTATTGTAAATAGTTGAGACTCCATTAAACTTCTAGGTAATTTTAAGTTTGTTTCAAGGATAAACATTTATGAAAGTCGAGAAACTATGAAATATTGATAACAGATTATTTATATATAAATGTTCATTATAATAGTTGCTACATAGGTTTTTCAAAATAAGATTAACTAAACCTATTTATCAATCCATATATTAACATCTGCTCCTGGGTAGGCAATAGCCTGTCAGTTTAACTAACCTCTCACTCCACGCGTCATGTAATAGCTATTAGGGTATTTATTTATTGTATTGTATGTGATGCTTACATCATAATAGTCAGCAAGGATTAAGATATATTTTACTCTGTAAACATTTTACCAATACTTAAAATAAGAAAGAAAAATTTAGATTACAGAATCTATTGATTAATAACTGGCAATAACATATTATGAACGTTAAAATGGCTGTATACTCTGTATATACTAGCTATAAAATAGTAAACTATTTATCTTAAATAATATTATTGGAATATGTGTTCACATAATATGTTTATGCTAATTACTATTTTATTGCCAATACATCCAATACATAGTTATTTAATTTTGGATCTTTGCTATTCTATAGATTCAATATTTGAAGTCATTATTTATTATATATTACTGTAATAATAATAATAATAATAATACTCATTAACAATTATGGATACCTCAATCGGTGGTCATGCAGACTAATTGTTAGTCCTGTATAACCTGGCTTTCCATAAGTGGGGAGGTAAGGGATGCACAATAATTTATATTCGAAGACATCTTTACCCACCCCTGCATCTAAAGATGACTATACTATTTACTTCTAGCGGTTTGTTCCTTTAAAAAACCCAATCTGGATTTTCAATTTTGACTGGCTTCATTGGGATTCGATCCCAGATCTAGTACCAGCAGAGGAATGTTTCATGATTTAATTTTTAATATTTAGCTCAAGTATATCTGATGATTAAAAAAACCTCCACCTAATGTACATATATAAAATATTGATACCCAAATTTAACACGAGAGTGTGTTAAAACCAGTATTTTAATGAAATATGATTTTTATCATTGTGTATTACTAACCGTCCGGTCAATACGCCAACCAACATGCTGTAGGGATGAGGAAGATATAATAGAAAGAAAGTGTACCTGCATTTGAGTGATATTTAGAGTGGGAAATCCTTCTGGAAAAACATCCTCAGTACTCCTGACCAGGATTAAAAGTTAAAACCCAAATAAGCCGGTCACCGATAATCCTTTCCAGCCCGAAAGTGACGCGTCGGACCATTCAACCGCGGATGCGGATAATATGTTGTCATATTGGTCATTTGATGGTAGGAGTCGTGTGAATTTGGTTGGAAGAACAGTTTAGAAAATACACATACCCTATATCTCTTTGCGATAAAATTGATAAATTATAACATCTTACTTTATTATTAATTTCTATCGACACCTTGAAAAGATAGTATTTTGATCGTAAAAAAAATCGAATCCAAGATTTTGATAAATGTCGACGTTTCATCACCCCCTGAAACAAAATAAAAAAGTGGCTATCGAAATTCCGTCTGTCTGTATGTCTGTCCGTCTGTCAGTCCGTCTGTCCCTCGGGCAAGAGCCGAACATATTTTACCGATTATGTTAAAACTTGATATCTAGAGTTTTCATAATGTCCACCCGAGAAGTTTTTGTGACTAAACATGCAACCCTAAAATTAAGGGTAGTTTACTGAAGGGCAAAAAGAGAAAACAATCGATTTTCTCGAAATTTGTTACAACCGTTTTGATTAAATTGTATATCTAGGCACTGTTTATAAATAAACAAGATGGCAGTTCTAATTTTCTCATTATAATGTGTATCAAAAGTGATAGTTGCAAGTAACATTACTTGGTGTATGAATATATTAAAACTGTTTATTAACTTTAGTAGCTACCAGATGAGTTGGAGTTCTGCAATCGAATCTTATCTGGTCGTACAGAGGTGCTTTACCGGTATGGTCTCTCATCCTCTCTTAAAGGAAATGTATATTCACTTTGTCGAAATTCTACGTATTAAATCTTGACTCTAATATTGTAAATAGGTGAGTATCATGGATGGGTAGTAAAACACCAAGTATCAAATAATGACTTCTGAAACATAAGCTTCAAACTAAAATAAATTACAAATGTTCTGTCTTACGTTTTAGTGTTTCATTTGATTTTCCTTTATTAAAAATGGTAGTTTGAAGTCTAATCCTCTAATAACTCTGGCACTGATAGAATACAGAACACACACTACTAGCCAAATAATACACATTATTCTAGAGTAGACGAGTTTAACATACAACAAATTATATAACTAAATAATAAAGAGGAAAAAATAAGAATAGAAATGATTCTATAGGAATAATAATTTAGTGAAGAGTTAGCAGTAAAATATAAATGGTACGGTACACCGAGCAGATTTTCTCCCGCTTTTATCCTAAAAAAATTCCTAAAAACTAGTAAGATTTGTGAAATGAAATAATAGGTATATTCATTGTTGTAGAAACACTGTACCATAAATGAAATAGAATACACTGTTACTTACAAATTCTATAGTACTAACAACTAGGAACATTGTTGCAGAAAAATTGAGAGAAGAAAAATATAAAAACTTCTTTGTCCGCCAAGGAGCGTAAGAATCAGATTCATTTCCAAAGACACGAATTAAAAAGTATATATATATATATATATATAGTCAGTGCTGCAGAAAATATTGGTTTTATAAAATTATATTTCAAATAAAAGATGTTTATTTTTTAAATTACTATGACTTAACAATAAGTTATTTCGTATCTCAAATAGTTGCGGGGATATAATCAAAATTGGAAATTTCCCCCATAAAAGTTACCCTCAAAGTCATTTTTATCAGAAAATTAGAAATGCCATCTTGTTTAAATGATTAAAAGTGTCTATATATTATACAGTATTATTATTATTATTATTATTAGCACCGCGTCTTACTACCCGTTCGGGTTATACGCACTTACGCTAATATGTAATGGTAGGGTGATTGTGAGATGAAATGGAGGACCTACAGTTTAACGTGAGATCCGAACCACGGTGGAGGCCTGGCATTCCCCACATTCACAAGATGCCTTGTCAGAGGTGAAGGAAGGGTTTGGTAATCAGATAAATCTTTGCCGGGACCGAGGATCGAACCCCGGCCGCCAGCATAGAAGTCTGACACCTTACCCCTAGACCGCCAGGTCACCTATATATTATACAATTTATTATACAATTTAATCAAAATAATAAGAGCAAGTCTTGAGAAAATCTTTTTTTTCTCTTTTTTACCCTTCAGTAAACTACCCTTAAATTTAGGGTTTGATATCTCATTTTAAATCCCTTGAGATGACCTAATCAAAAAACCCCAGATACTAATATTTAGCCCAATCGGTAAAATAGTTTTGGTTCTATCACGACAAACAGACGGGATTGCGAGAACCACATTTTCGTTTCAGGGGGTCATTAAATCTCGACTTTTATCAAAATCTCGAATTAGATTTTTTTAACAATCACAATACTTCTCTCTCCGAGGTATCGAGAGAAAGTAAAAAAACGGAAATTACTTAGTGATTAGTTAGTTACTTAGTGACTTCGTATATTTTAAATAACTCTCAAAGGTTTGGCTTTCAATTTCTGATAAAATCAAATAATATATATAATTATTTCTCTTAGCTAGCTAATTCTCTTTTAACAGGATAGTAGATATTAATATATATATATTACTAATTAACATTTGGTTAGCACTATTCTGATAAGTCTTGTTATATTAAGAAACAAACCGCTGACCTCAAAGTCGATAATCCACTCTCCACACGTGTGGTCCACCCCGTATCAAGCCCGCTAATCACCATATTAATGCGCGCGCGTCTTGCGAGTAGCCTATTAGTCCCCTCGACTAACAAGTGCGCACCAAGTTGCCCGTATTTACCGCCAGGGGGTGGACTAATGGATATCTTTCTCGCATGTTCGTGACGCCCGAGGTAAACTCTGGTGGCGCCCTCCAAGCATGCCCACCTGTCACAAGGGGAGGGGGAGGTGGGTGAGTTATGACTCTGCTTGACACGAGACATGGCCTGCAGCTTCACCAACACCTGCAGGTCTGAGAGTCGAGACCCGGACATCTCGAAGACATATTAGCGGCAAGGGGAACGTAACTACCGGGACATTTCGGGGGGCGATAGGAACCATTTATATCTTGATTACTATCACTAGGTGACCTGGTGGTCCAGGAGTAAGGTGTCAGACTTCTATGCTGGCGGCCGGGGTTCAATCCTTGATCCCGGCACAGATTTATCTGATTACCAAACCCTTCCTTCACCTCTGACAAGACATCTTGTGAATGTGAGGAATGCCAGGCCTCCACCGTGGTTCGGATTCCACGTTAAACTGTAGGTCCTTCATTTCATCTCATAATCACCCTACCATTACACATTAGCGTAAGTGCGTATAACCCGAACGGGTAGTAAGACGCGTTGCTAATAATAATAATACTATCACTAGAGCTATTTAACTCTTAGATCATAGGTTATTATTGTTTTAATCGCTTGGACCTATGAACACATGGAGAAATAACCATTGGAATTCTTTGACACTTATAGTGAGGTGTGTTTTCCTAAATTTATCAACACTCCTCATACACAAATTTGGGTACATTTTGCATCCCTACCCCTCTAATGAAAATATTTAGTAAAATCTGACGGATAGTAAGATCCGTGTAGAAATATAATAGAGTATAGCAAAGTGGACTATAAATGATTTAGGAATATAAGATAGCTTGTGATTGTAATTAAAGGTAAAAAGATCTTACAATAAGTTTGACGTGATTATCGAGAGCTGATAACTGATACCATCACCATAGAGCATATGACGTGTGCTCCAACAATCCTCATCATACCTGTACATAAATGATCAATACCTTAAGTATTTAACTACTCCTACCCAACGATATCTTATTTTATGACCTTAAACAAACCAGATGGAATACTATAAACAGAGTTGTTTCTCACTTGTACTAGACTGTTACTAAGAAGACTGTTATTAAACTTTGAAACATTTTATAGATGAACACTTAGCAATGCCACATTGGTAAGTAGATCTTACGCCTTTATCGATGTAACAATTGGAAATGCGGCGAGAAGTATTAAAAAGTGCATATTGAAAATTAAAAATGGGAATCCGGGAACCAAAAAGTGTTGGAAAAGTGGGTGAGAGGTCTGAATATTTTCCAAAATTACTAGAAAATTTATTGTTGTAAAAGGATGCTATTACCCCGGATAGCGAAAAAAAAGGGGGGGGGGGAGGAAAATTTGGAAATTTTAAAATAGAGGTCCTAGAAATGGGTGAAAGGTCGGGGTGACCTAAACATTTCTAAGCTAATAGAAAAATAACTTTCTCAGTAGATTAGAACGTTTTAATTTTGTATAAGCAGACGGAAAAAAACCGAAACTAAATAAAAACCAAAAGGAAAAATTATTTTAAAAAGGATCCACGTGTTTAATTCAGGATTGTACAAGGCAAAGCTATCAAAATGTTGGCAGTCGGATGTTGAACGTCCTAATTTAATATAATAATAATAATAATAATAATAATATTTAGCACCGTGTCTTACTACCCGTTCGGGTTATACGCTTTAAGTACTAATTACCCTCATGGATTAGGAATTGGGAAGGTTGAATAAGAGGAAGTGAACCCGCATTTGCGTGGAGGGAGAGTGGAAAACCATTTAGGAAAAACCACCCCCAGTTCACCCGACCGAGATTCGAACCCTGATCTCCCCGTCCTCAGCAGTCGAGCTCAACACCATAAGCGCGTTAGCCAACTACGCCACTGAGGCGGGTAAATTTAATATAGTTTTGGTACGGCTTACCAGTTCTAAAAATGGGTCAAACTGCTGTTATTTGAATTATTTATAGATATTGTAGGTACATTTTGCACTGCACTGATCCATTCATGTTGAGATGCTCAATTTTTATCCCTTTACTCCACTTATATTTCCAGAGCTCAATTTTTGAAGCAAATTCACCAAGAAGAGTAAAAAATGCTTTGTATAAAACGATACAGATTCTTTTAAATCAGGGTTTTCGACTGAAATGTCGAAGCAGAACCATAAGCCAACTAATCCTATTTCTAATTAATTTTAGACAAGTTGGACAGTCAATGAGACGAGGAAACTTACTTATGAGAAATATATTTGATAAAATGAATTTATGTTACAGATATTTTATCGTTTTAATAATATTAACTATTTAATTTTTAACAGAAGGGGGTCTATAAAATACGCAATTTAATTACCTAGTGATACATAATAATTTTTAATTAGTATTTTAGATAATTTTTATTTTACACATTATATTTATATCACACATCTATAACGTTTAAAACATTATAATTTAAGATTATTGTGTTAAATAAATGGCTCAACCATAAATCAAACTAAACATGCATTTAAGAAGTTAAAGTTATTTAAACATCACAATTTTATTTTAGTTCGTTGTAAACCTGCTCGTATGAATACATTGCGTGTGATTATTTTAAAGGTAAGAATGGGAAAGTTGGTAATGTGCCTCAGGGCAATATATCTTCCACATGCCATCTTAAGTTTCGGCATAATTTTACCAAGACTATGAATAAGACCAGAGCTTTTACACCTTACGATTTTCAACCCTTGACTGACGAATGGAGGGGGTAAATGAATGTTGTGCGTGCGCGGACAAGACCTAATGGCGTTTAGCCTTCACCCTGATATAATCCTCTTTGTTAACTTACATCACCTGTACCGCCATTGAGACGTGAACTATTACATTACTCTTGTCGGTGACGTGGGACCAGGGAATTGACCTTTCCTTCACTAAGTGTGCTTTTAAATTAGTTATTTCAGAAGTACTTAGCGTTCGTTACACGGTGATTAGCACGTAAAATAACCTGTCAAAATATCACTCGATATTTGTAAAAATAGAACACTTTTAAAGGTAATTCAGATATAGTTTATATATATATATATATATATATATATATATACCAACTATATATAAACTACTCTCAATATATATATAAATATTGAGAGTCTGGGCTACATCGGTCGTAGGCCGCAGCCCAGTTTGTAGAAATATTAGCCAGTACTAACGTACCGTTTTCCAGGGGACGCCCGAATGTACTGATCGTACATCCTTTCCATGGAGGCTCTTTCCATGTCCCGATTCGATGAGGTGATGGTGATAGTGAGTATGAGGGTGTGGAACCAGTAAAAACACTTAAAACTAACTAACCAACCCTGGGGACCGTTTATGTGATTTCCCTTCTGGGGAAAATAGCCAAGGTACCAGCCGGGAGTCAAACCCGGACCCTTATGATTGTAGATAGGTGTACTGACCACTACACCATGGGGCCTGTTAGTTGATAAATTGTAATTGTCACGAGACTCGAGTCGTGGACCTTTGACTTAGCGCTATCACAAAGCTGTCTAGAATTCATCCAAAGCTCGGCAGAGTCTGTGATGGATGTGTGAGATCGTTGATTAACTACTTGTTTTAAGAAACACGGTCAACACTGACTTGATGTTGGGCTTAATATCATCACGTGAACAAGTGTTAAGGTGGTATGAAATGGGAAGCGAGGAAAGGCCGATGGTTTTTCAGTTTTTATGGCAAAACTATTTTTTGGTCAAAATAAATCAAATATTGCTCCAGTACATAGGTTTTAATTTTCTTCATATGTTGATATCAACAGTTCCTAAATCTCCATCATGAGCATAGAGGCATTAGATGAGAAACTTTTTAAAGGAAGCTAAACAGTTGTCATTAAATTCCACGACATCGTTGATAGATATTCAAAAACTGTTTATATCATTATTATTAGCACCGCGTCTTACTACCCATTCGGGTTATACGCACTTATGCTAATGTGTAATGGTAGGGTGATTGTGGGATGAAATGAAGGACCTACAGTTTAACGTGGAATCCGAACCACGGTGGAGGCCTGGCATTCCCCACATTCACAAGATGTCTTGTCAGAGGTGAAGGAAGGGTTTGGTAATCAGATAAATCTTTGCCGGGACCGAGGATCGAACCCCATCCACCAGCATAGAAGTCTGACACCTTACCCCTAGACCGCCAGGTCACCTCTGTTTATATCACTCAATAAATAAAATTGTACTCTATGTTTGTACTGGAGCAATATTTGATTTATTTTGACCAAAAAAAGGTTTTGACACAAAAACTGCCCAAACTCTTACTTTTTATAGCGTCCCCTTCCATTCCACCTTAATTGTACGCAATGTTATTTATATTATACACAAGACATCGTTATCACCACTCAGTTCGGATAGAGGTCGCTAATAGTGTTTAATGGTTTCTTATGAGTCTACAAATTATTCTACACATATCATATAGTGGTAGCAATGTGGTGCCATTTGACATCTTTATGAAACTGTAGTTTAGGGAAAAAGATTGAGATAGAGAGATTTAAAGACAATAATGCATCATTGTATGCCCAGGGGAAGTATGGAAAATCCTAATTTGAGAGAGAGAAAAAAACTACTAAATATTTTCCAGTATAAGTATAGAAACAAGGGATTCCTGAATCAAGTTTTCTATTATAATTTTTCCCATATATTGATTTAACTACACGACATTTAGTCTGAATTTCACCAGACATTTTACTGTTAAAGTAGTAGAAGTGAAACTAATAGGCTAATTGCCGGTTGAATCCCAGAAGCAACGCATTCAAGTTAATTAATATTTACGAAAGCTTCACCAAAGAAAACCATTAAAAACTAATTGTCTATTCTCGAAATTAAATTTAAATAAAGATGTGGAAGAAATTATCTATCTTTGTGGGTGTTCAAAACTTGTTATTTAAAATGTAAAAAATATGTGCGATTAAAAGTAGATTAAAACAGTTTAGTTTACATAGAAAGAGATAATACAAAAAAATATTTTACGTTCAAAATTAATGGCATTTTAATATTTTATTAATGTAATTTTATAGTTAATAATATTAGCTATCAAGGGTAACAGATGAAGAACACAAGACTTGACGTTTGGCTACATGGAAGTAGATCTAGCTAATTTATAGTTGTTCTATTAGGCATTTTTAATTAAAATTGGACTATAGGGGAAAATATACCACATTAAAAACCACATTAACAAATTATATATAGATTTATTGGTATTTTGAATAAAACAATTAAAGAAGGTAAAATATTCTATTGTTTTATAAAATTATTATGGTGTATCTAAGTCAGTTATAACACGTATTCAATATTCGTTTTAATCTATCCAAACATATGCACTAAAGGAAGCTAGAACATAAATAAAATTCACCCTCATTTGCGTGAAGGAAAAGTGAGAAAGCAAACACTCTCAGAACACTTGACCGAAATTTGAACCCGTAACATTTAGCCAGTGGTAAGCCAAACTAGACCAGACTGGCGGCTTTTACCAAATTATTTATGTTTTTAAAAATTATCACGATCAATACGTCAATAAAAGGCAATCTAAAAGCTGGATTTAGTTCTTTTGGGGAAAGTTAATTAACGGGATCAGATAACGATTATAGAGAAATAGGAAAAAGATAGCTAGGACGAAGAGAGCAAGGAAAAAGAGAACTAGGAGGAAGATAACTAGGACAAAGAGAACTAGGACGAAGAGAACTAGTATGAAAGGAACTAAGACGAAGAGAACTATGATAAGAGAAATAGGACAAAGATAGCTAGGATGAAAAGAACAAGGATATATATATATAACTAAGATGAAGAGAACTATAACGAATAAATCTAACATTCAAAAGAAGATCTTTATTCTGTATTATTTTTATTTGCGTTATATTCTCATAAAGTTATTTAGAATAAAGCACGTGACATTTTGTCTGGCAACATTTCCTTTAAGTGAAAAATCACTAACCACTTTATTTATCATGTGACAAAAGATAAAGACGCAGTCTGATAAAAGCTAATTCTTAGTTTATTTCCAAATTATGAGTACATATATAAAATAAATGGTACAGTGCACCGCACAGAGTTTCTCCTTATTCTATATTAAGGGCATTAGTACAGAGATTTTTTCGCCATTTAAAAGATTTTTCTTCTATGAAATATTACACACCATAAATGTATTTTTATTAACGAGCTATGAGGGTATGAAACTTAAATTCTTACGTTTTCCGAAACTAGTTTCAGGCCACCTTTTTCAAATAAAAATTTGAAAATTCAAATTTATTATCTTTAATACTATACCTATTTGATAAAGCTGGGATTTTACCGTAGTTAGAAGCATACTCTATATATATGTGCTTAAAGTTCCCTTAAAATCAAAACCATTCAACAATTGTTTATTAATACTAATTCATCTATAAATATTAAATATTAGTATTCATACGATTTATAGATATTATGTAAACTTAAGAATACAAAACATATTCAGACTTAAATATGTAACATTTTACTGAATTACTAGATTTCCATATCTCATAAAATTATTCACATAAATTCCAAGTTGGCTCACGAGATCAAAACTTTGTAGAGAAATGTAGCTTGGTTGACAAGAACGGGTGATAGCCCGCCTCCACAGTTCGCGCTACACACAGCTGTTACTCCAGCTGTGTTATCACACAAACACAAGTAACCTGCAGTCCTTGCGAGATTAAAGTTTGAAAGATCATTAAAAAGTTGTCTCTTGAAATAGTTAGCCTCATATATTAGCTATATTGATCATTATATCATTGCCGGGGTTTTTTCATTATTGAAACATGTTGTAATTTTTAGATTTGTGTTTTATTCGTGATCTCTGTGAACTGCAAAGAAACAATATAATATATATAATTATTAAAATAATAAGCAATGGTTCCTTCCACCACAACCTGGAAATCGTCAAGCTTCGAAAACAAGAATGAACATAATGTATTATATAGGCTTTATGCTACCATGAAGTTGCCTACCCCCATGTAAAAATACAATTTGTAGGTTTATAAAAAGGGAAAAAACGAAAATATTTGCCAAAACAATCTGGAACAAACCAAGAACAAACTATTGCGGTCATAAAAACATTAACATTTAAAAGTGGGGAGGGCTACCGGGAAGTTAGCCCCTCACGAATAAACAAAGTGTCACAAGCTCAAGTCTCATTTGTGCAAGAACAAAGGTGGAAGAAACGAAACTTTTGCGGAACAATCTGGAACAAATTAGGAACAAATGATCACAACCTTAAAAATGTCAATTTTTCCAAAGAGGGCGTCTACCATGAAGTTGCGCTCCCTCCTTTGTAAACATACCAATTGTGGGTTTATAAAAACGTAACAAACGAAGAACAAACTATTGCGATCATAAAAACATGATTTTTTAAAGAGGTGGGGGGCGGGCTACCGTGAACTGTGAAGTTAACTCCTAGCGAGTAAACAAAGTGTCACAAGTTCACGTCTCAAAGGCGGAACAAACGAAACCTTTGCGGAACAATCCGGAACAGACTATTGTAACAACAACAAAAAATGTCAATTTTGAAAGTGGAGCGGAGGGGGGATACTGTCAAGTTGGCATCCTCAATATAAATATACCATTTGTGAGTTTGTTTATGAAAATTTGTGTGAAACAATCCGGAACAAACGATTGCAATAATAAAAACTTGAATTTTTCAAAATGAATGGACCAACCACGCAAGAGATTCGCACCGGGAGAGGGGGAATTTTGGGTGTCACCCCGTCCTCCCCAATGTTGGTTAATGACTTGAAAGTTGTGAATTTTGTGAGATTTGAGATCTGAAGTTAAAACATTCTAGGCTTAGTATGTACCCCATTACTTTCTATTATGAAAGTCCTTAACTACAGACATGTACAGACAAATTAAAAATTTCCTGACTGTTGATCCCTACTATACAAAGAATCCCAACTTCAAAAATCACCTCGTCAAACCTTTAAAGGAGATTCCTTGTTTGGTAGATTGTAGAAAGATTAATTAATCAAGAGGTCTAGTAGCGCCGTTATCAGTAGGCAGAGACAGCGTCCGGTGAGTGTATGCTGAATGCAGTTTGGTAATGAATCTTAAGGGAACATGAGCTGCCCAGAAGCACAATCTCACTCAGCCAGCAAGTCTTGAAGTGGCAGCATTGTCAGTCAATGTTTTGTTTATTGTTTAGTGTTCTTAGTTGTGACTTTCATGGCTGCTAGACTGTCACAGTTTTGTGATTCAAATTATCACATATTGTACAGCCAATGCCTCAATTAGGGCTTTACTAAATTTTGAAGGCATAAATACAGTGAATGCTACGCAACATTTTATTGTTTTCTTATCGTAAGCTCTGAATGATGAAATGAGGACATTGAGGTTAATGTTAATGTTTCTCTTCTGAAATACACATTATTTTTTCTAGCAAGTATCCATACTAGTTTGAATTGAACTGATATACCTTATTTAATTGTTTATTAAAATAGGCTTTCACGAAAGCAATTTAAATAGGCCCAAAATAACAATGAAGGAAGAGGAGTAATAGGGCTATATTACATTGTTATAACTATTATAATACTCATTTGATTAAGTAGACTACATCAAACAAAAAACTAAGTTTTTTTCACACTTTAACATTTTCAAATTTAGGATACATTTTTAAATTCGTTATTTAGTGTTCGACTCGCATGAAATTTCGTATAACCATGTTGTTTAGCCTGTTTATTTCAAATTTGCCATACGTTTTTTAATAAAATGTCAGGGGAAGCCCTCTCACCTTCACGCGCTAAATTACAATGTTTTGAATAGTTTATTGACGTACCAGTAATAACATTTTAGGTAAACTTCCATTGAATACGTGCTATAACTGACCTAAATACACAATAATAATTTTATAAAACAATATAATATTTTACCTTCTTTAATTGTTTTATTCAAAATACTGTAGAAATATCAATAATAATAATATTTGGCACCGCGTCTTACTACCCGTTCGGGTTATACGTTTTAAGTACTAAATACTCTAATTGATTAGGAATTGTGAAAGTTGAATTAAAGGAAGTGAACCCACATTTGCGTGGAGGGAGAGTGGAAAACCATTTAGGAAAAATCACCCCTAGTTCACCCGACCGAGATTCGAACCTCGATCTCCCCGTCCTCAGCGGTTGAGCTCAACACGACAAGCGCGTTAGCCAACTTCGCCACCGAGGCGGGTCTGTAGAAATATTGATACGTTCCATTTTTTAATGCTTTATTTCACAGTTGAAAATGTTTTAAAATGAAAATGGCCAAATTGATAATTTTTTGATAGAGTGATGAGCTAGTTCTACATCTCTGGGAGCTTACTAGTTAAACATTGCTTCCAACTGTGTTATAATAAAGTAGTGGTTTCCAACTTGGGGGTCACAGCGTGTTTTGGGTGGGGTCACAATACATAGGTTTTAGCTTTATATTTACTATTTCAAGGATTTATTGATCATAAGAAGATGCGAAATTCTAATAGAAACGTAAGTTGTTAAAGTGATAAAAACGACCTAGACACTGCTTAGGTTCCTTTTGGCTATTCCATTCTGATAGCTTCTTGTTGACTTGTTTACTGTGGCAGCCTTGCAATGCTGCTAGCATGATACAAAATCATCCCCCAGGCCTGGGCTTGTTGATTCTATTTTACTAGATATTAGTCACATATAATCATTATTGTTAGCATTAAAACAAGCATTAGTGGACATGAGGGTTTAATGTCACGCTCTTTTGGTTTGGTTTGTTGGTGAAGGTCAAGTAAAGATTTTAATTCTGGCCAGGGGTAGTTTAACCTAATATACATTCATGCAAATAAGTGTACATTTCCTCTAAATTTTACCTATACCACTGGTGTAGCTAACTGTAGATAGTTCGGACTGGTAGTAAAACACAGTAAAAAAACTTAAAACTAGGATTTGAACTCTTTTAAGTTATCAAAAGGTCGCGATGGCCCAGAGAGAAAGGTTGTGTTCATAAACTACAAAATGTTGGAAACCGCTGTAATAAAGTCAGTTAAATTTTTTAAATTTAAAATACATGATTTGAACAATATCTGCAAATATAAATAAATATATTTAGACTCAATTGGATATATCGGTCAAATGCAGATAAACTGAAATAAATAATAATTCAAGTAGCACTGAAAAATCCATGTATCTTTAAAAATGCAGTATGAACAAATAAACAAGGCTGTAGCTAGGGGGTGGGGTTGGTTTGTGGCATAAATTACCCAAAAAATTTTATAAACAAAATGAATTTATCTATAGTTCAAAAAATATAAAAAATTATATACATGTACAAATTAGGGGGATTACCTTAAAAATTACTTCAGAGATCTTCTAGAGGTGTTTAATATTTAAAATTTTCCAAACCTTCAGCAGTTAGATCGTTATGTTACTATAAAAAACATTTCAGAAAGCTTCTAGAACTGTTTATCATTTAGAATTATTTCTATCTTCCGGCAATTGGGGCATGTATATGGCCTTGCAAATAAATAAATTTAAAAATACAGTTGCCTAAAAGCCCAGTTCAAGCCTTGATTATCCGCCCAAATTAAAATTTTTTGAAGCATCCTCCTGCCCCCCCAACCCCACACGTTCTCAACATTGATATTCTTGTACTCTCCTATGCTACTTGGGAATTCTTTTAGTTTCGAAATGCTTACAGTTAGGAAAAACACTGGTTTCCCCCGCCACCCCCCAAATATATTTCATGTAACGCCCCTGCAGCCACGGACGTAATTGATGGATATCCAACCAAAAATGTAATTAAAGAGAACTCTACTGAAGAATGTATTGCTCTATTTGCAAGTTATCAACACATCCCAGCCCTTACTACTCTGATGCTTCATCACTGACCAGCCAACGAAATTATCCAACCCTAAGTTCAAACAGTTGTCCCACGGAGTATCAGCTTACCTCTGTGCCGACACAACAAGGCTGCTTGACGTACACTACCATAACAAAGCTGAAGTCATGTATCCATGCGAAGATCGAGAGTTGTCAGTGGTAGTAATGGCCCTAAGGCCCTTGGCCCTGTCGAGTGCAAGTCTAAAACCTATTTGGTCGGATGGTGGGCGGGAGGGTGAAAGGCGTGGTGTGGTTTCACAATCGACCAAAGTATCCGTCCGCGCCAACTAAAACAGATGGATCACTGATACAGTAGACACCAGATGGGTCTTGCGGAAAAATCATACGTTTGGAAATATCAGTTTTCTCGAGAAAGAGTGGAATTTATATGTTAATAACTTCAACGCCACTTCTAAGATAAGGTATCGATGTTTATTAATTGTTTCATTTTCTTATTTTTTGTTATAAAGTCGGCCGTTTTCTATTTTAAAATGTCAATTTTATCGATATTTGATCACTGTTAAAGTTATAGAGGAGGTATTAAAAATATGGATTAATCAACATTCTTTATTCTTGAACAAACCGTTTCCAAAAAGAAAATTGCAAAACAATAGAAATTCTTGAAGATAGCCATTTGTTCCCGTGGCCCTGCATTTCCACGCCAAATGAAAAGGGCCAGCGCCTTAACATATAAATATAATTAAAACTCGTAAGATTTGTGAAATTAAATAATAGGTCTATACATTGTTATAAAGACACTACGCCAAAAATTGTAAATGAAATAATATATACTGTTACTTACTCTAAGGCACTAGGAAATAGGAACACTATTATTGAAAAATTAAGGAAATAAGAATATTTTTGTCCACCAAAGTGCATAAGAACCAAATTAATTTTCAAAGGCCCAAATTAAAAAGTGTATATATATTTGCCTATAGCTCAGAAAATATTGGTTTTATAAATATATATTTCAAATAAAAGATTGTTATCTTAACTGGTACTACAATTTTACAATGGTAAGTTAATTTGTATCTTAAATATTTACAGATAAATGATAAAAAAAATGGTTATTTCCCCCATGTAAGGTACCCTTATAGTCATTTTAATGAGAAAATAAAGATTTCTACCTTGTTTATAATGAAAAACAGTGTTATAGATATTAAAATTTAATAAAAATCGTTAGAGTTAATTTTGAGAAAATATCTTATTTCTCTATTTGCCCTTCAGTAAACTACCTATCATTAAATTTATGTTTAGATATCCAATTCTAAGACATCTCGAGGGGACCTTATGAAATGCCTAGATATCGAGATTTAGCCCGATCGCTCTCTAGCCCTAAGTACACAAAGCAGACAGATAAATGGCATAACGAGAATACATTTTTTTGCTTCAGGGGCTCATGAGCCGTCAACACTTTTCAAAATTTAGAGCTCAATTTTTTTTGACGATCACAATACTTTCTCTACGAGCTGTCGTAAGAAAATAAAAAGTAAATATATTTTTTACTTGTAGTCTATTATATTTCGTACATATTTAATTGGTATTAAATGGTATTATAATTTACCAACACAGAGGTTGTGAATCATGTAATTACGAATTGTGGTTTCCTCCAAACGGACACTTCTGTAATTACAATTATTTGCAGCTGTGTGTTGATATTTATTGATACTGGCTTTAATTACAATACTCTATCTATACTTGTTAGCACAACAGCCCTACAAAGTCACAGATGGCTAGGGTATCTGATAGCTTGAGATACGATAAATTTGTTAGCACATATGTAGCTCACGATTTCCAAACGTCTATCACAGATTCAGCAATAAGCTATAAGAGAGGAATGACTCTAACCATGGGATGATTCAATGAATTCTCATTGGTAAAACGTTAAGATAAAGGTCCTGAGTTTTATTTCTATGCCCAGGTGTCATTTTCCAACAAATTTAGCCAAATGTTTATATGCAGCCAACGTTATAGCTTAGTCAAGTTTAATTTAAATCAAGAATAATTTTAATAAACATCACTGTGTTATTTTTAGGCATTTAGGGAACGTTTATTAGATTTATATTTAGGTATATCATACATCTTCATAATAATTTAATAAGATTTTTCTATGGCAGAAATAATATATAAATATATTATAATATAACATTTTAATACACTGCCTTATAATAATTAATGACCTGGTAAATGTTTTATAATCCGTATACACCAACTAAATATACAAATACTGAACAGACATTCCTTCTCCTTTACCTAAAGAAAGGGGGGGGGGGCATTTATTTAAAACTCGTAAGATATGTGAGATGTATGTGGGTTTATACAAAAATAATGGGAAAAAAGCATCACAACCCACCAAAGAGCATAATTTAATTAAAATAAACAGTTACAGAAATATAAATTTCCACCAAATAGCAAAACAATTAACTCCCCATTTCCAAGACCTCAATTTGAGAAAAAAAAAATTACTCGGAAACTGTTGGTTTTATAGAAATTTATTTCAACTAAAAATTGTTTAATTTAATGGGACTCTGCAGTTACAAGATATTTCGTATCTCAAATAGTTTTGGAGATATTATCAGAATGGAAGATATCTTTTGAGTAAAGAGGGGTTTTCATAAATGCGATAAACTCTTTCCAGTTAGCACATATAGCCATAAAAACCAAGGATTCATTACGATTCAAAATGACGACGAAACAATTGGCCTTGCCCATGCATTGGTTGTCGCCAAAGCTATATATGATAGTAAAATAGAGCCAGGATGCATGGACGTGAACACCTTTAAGTAAACAAAATTGGTCGTCCTATTCATAAACTCAACGAAGAGGAACTATGGCGTGATGCCCGTGTGAATCTTGTGAAAGGTGGTGGGATCAATGAACTGAAACAATTTCAAACATAGGTCTCTGAATACAAAATCTCAGTGTTAAGGGAGCGTCGGGGGAGGCAGGTACTATATGAGGGGCTTACTCTCCCCAAACATTCCTTTAAGGGCTACCTTGATTGATGTAGGAGTGTACGTTTAATGCGATTAAACGCACAGGTAAGGACTTGAAACTATCTGTACTCCAGCACGATGTGTACAGCAAGAAGCCTCTCAGTTCCAGGGACGCATTCTTTGGAAGGCGTGAAAATTGTATTAAACTGTTCCACGAAGCAGACCTTTCAGGTGGAGATACGATAATTACTTGGATTTGTGTGCATTGTTGCCTTACGTTTGCAAGTACAAAAAATAGGTCATCGTCCATCCCAAAATTAACTTGGAACAAAATTTTATGTCTATAGATCAAATAGAAGGCATAGCCAAAGCTACCATGACACCTCCGTGAGATTTATTCATGCCCGTATTTCCACACGGCTGCACGACAAGTTAATGTTCATCTTGTGCAGGAAATGCAGGGAGGAGAAAAACCAAGGCAGATGTCAGCACAACGACAAAAAAGATCGCTGGTTGACAGTCGTCTGGGTGATTGACGAGATATGGAAAGCCCTTGAGAGATGCTACATCGTTGAAGCAGTACGCGAAGTGTGGGAGTACACTGTATTTGTTTACAATCATCAGACACGTTCTTGCTGATTGTTTCACGGGTACATTGATACTTTTTTGAAAATTAAACAAGGAGCCAACGGATAGCCAGAGTGGTGTAACTCACCAGATGAGAAGTTAGCTTACATTCAAAATTATGAGGAAAAGGATTGGGTAAAAATTGATTTCGTCTCTTTGTAAAAACCTTGGTCTCCGCACTCTGGCTAAATTCTTTATAAATTTGTTATGGGGAAAGTTTGGGCGAATACTCGATTTACCACACGTAGCCACGACTATCAGGGCATCCAAAAATACTTGACCGATCCGTAAATCAGCGTGAACAGCGTCATTTATGTAAATGATGAGGTTATGTTCCTTTAATTACAAGGATATGGGTGACGCGTTGCACCCAACCCTAACACGAGTATGGAGGTTGCATGCTACATTAATGCTATGGCTAGGTTGCACTTATACAGACAGCATCCTTGAAAAATTTAGGGACCACGTTTTGTATCACGATACAGATAGCGTTCTATTCACGGAACTCCCCGGCGATTGAAGTCCACCTACCAGAGACTTTTTAGGTAACCTCACTGATGAACTTCAAGATTATGGTCCGGGAAGCTACATTAGCACCTTTGTATCTGGCGGTCCCAAGAATTACGCGTACCGAGTTTCTGTTGGTGGTGATCCTGCCAAAACAAAAATGGTGTGCAAGGTTCGCAGGATCACCATAAACTACGGCAAATGGAACGACGTTAATTTTGACGTTTTGAATGCGATGGTCACTGAACAGGCCGTGGAGAGATACATACAAACACCACACAAAGTTGTAAGTTGTAAAAGTCCCCGGTCATATTATGTAAGGGTTTGCCGGAAATGGATGACACATGTAATGACTCTCCACAGCTGATTATCCTGGACGACTGGATGTGTAAAGCCAACGAAGTGGTCGTAGATCTTTTCACCAAAGGATGCCACCATCAAAATATTAGCGTCATGTACCATACACAAATATATTCCATCAGGGCAAGGGCCAAAGAAACATTTCCTTAAACGCACATTATATTATGCTTTTTAAAAATCCCAGGGATAAAACTTAGTTTCAACACTTTGCACGTCAAGTCTGTCCTGAAAACCCCCGTGTTCTACAAGAGGCTTACACTGATGCTACAAGTACTCCTAACGGCTATATATTGTTAGATTTCAAACTAGGTACACCAGAATGGTTCAGATATAGGACCTACACAAACGTCGAGTGCTGCGTGTACCTACCACGCAAAAGCTATAAAAACACCGATACTTCCCGATTACAGATCATTTCATAACCATGAGTCCCAAAGTGCTGAAGCAGGCCCCTCTGCTACGTGCGATGCATCGTATGAACACGCGACAACGTGTCGCCTTGCTAAAAACGGCTGACAAGAGACATATTGACTCTGTTTACGAGTGTGCCTACAATATTTTAAAAGATCGGGTGCCGTTAAAAATGCACGGAAGACAAAGTTACTTGTTCACAAGCAGATGTTGCACAAGCTGGTCAAACTAGGAGAGTGCTGAAAGAGTAAGAGACGACTACTCGTTCAGAAAAGAGGAGCGTTCCTGCCCTTACTTTTAGCCCCTTTAATCCGCGGTGTCCTTGGTTTCTTATTAAACAAGTAGATACTCGAACACACGAAAAAGATTAGATTGATTTCTCCAGAAATATAACACCGTTACGTGCAACCACAACAACAAGTGGCATCGGCCACAAATCTAGTGGTCTCCGAGTTGGACAAGGAAATGGGAAAAATAGCTTAATACTCCACGTTTTGAAATATATATTTACATATTTAAACACAATAAGGTTTTACACCCAGAATATTTTTTTATTATTGATATGTCTTAAATGAATAGAATAATTTTGTACACAGATAACTGATACTAAATATGGCCGAATCTCAAAAGAAATGTAGACATTACAGAGTTGATTATTTGAAGTTTGGCTTCATTCCGTCATTGCTTATGTGCCTTTTATGCAACAAAGCTCTAAGCAATGACGCTATGAAACCATCTAAGCTGGAGGATCATCTGAGAAGATGTCACTCTGATAAAACAGGTGAAGATTTGAAATACTTTCAAACACTCAAAGAGATAATCTTCAGAAGAGACCCACTGTGGACAGAATGTTCGCTTCGAGGTCACAAAGAGACGATGATGGTTTGCGGGCGTCTTACAATATCTCGCTACTTATAGCAGAATCCGGAATACCGTATACTATGTTACGCCCACTCTTTCTTTACTTCGTAGCAATAGGCCACTAAAGAAAATACTACAAGGATAAGAGGGAATAAGCTAACATAATAATAATAATAATAATGAGAAAATAACATCAGCAAGAGTTAAATGTAAAGAGTAACTTAATTCATTCAAAAATAACATACAGTAATTTAAGTGGCCTTAACTTATCTAGTAGAACGAAGAAAAACATAGTTGATTACATATTGTTAAAAAAAGATGAATTCAATTAGACCAGGTTAGCTAAAGCTATGAAAACAATTAATAACCAAATCTATTCATGAAATATAAAAAGCTAGAAGAGCCTTTCTAAACTGTTACAAAAGCGTCTGAACAGCTACGGACATTACGAAAACATAATATACTCTTCCAATGTAAAATTATATCTTCATATTCCATACTTTTACTTTAAATATCATGAGAGTATTATAATTTTACAAAAAAGGAGAGTACCTTCAAGTACTACAATATACATTTATACTACAAACATTACGTTAACAAACACGAGAGTTTCACACCTCAAACCTAATGTAAACTCACGCGGGACTACTTGAATCGGCATTGTTCAAATACTAAACAAAGTCTAACAATTGATATTAAGTTAAAGCACATTTAGAAGTTTGCCACATTTCAAATAATAATATATGCAAAGAATAGTCAAATTTACATTACACAAAATATTGGAATGTACATAAATGATTTTAAATACATAACAAAAAAGCTAGGATAATATGAATAGTCAATATATACATATTATTAAGATAGATCATTTTAATATATTTCAATTAACATTTCGTTAAGTTAGAACAGCAAACATTGAGAATTTACAAACATCTTTAAGAAACAAGCCCTCAAGTGGTGACACGAATCCGAAGTTACTTCTAGTTTGAAAATAGTGTTAAATAAAGCCCATACTTAATAAACAAATATCAGCCTATCTCGACTATAACAATATTAAATTAAATAGTCAAAGTTTCATAATTCAAACTTCTACGAAAAACTATAAAAATTTAAAGAGTATTATAACTTTCCTTCACAGAGTCCATACTATTGGAAGTCGCCTCCTGATGATATATAATAATAATCGCAGTCCATCCATTATGGCGTCAAGTTCAGAAGTACATTATAAATAAATATTACAGAGGTCCACGCTCGATGGTGCCATATTCAATAGTCCATCATATTTTCCACACTTTCATAATATATAGTTGTCTTACTGCGAAGATATGATAGGGAGGAATTAGTACAAACTAAGCCGGTGACGTAACATTTTGGAGGATCATGCCATCTTCCTCACGTAGGCCATCATGCTTAAATGACGCTGATTGGTCATCCCGCTTCGTATAGACGATACTCTGGTTTGTTGTCAAAAATATTTTTAACTGCTCAGCTGCTGACGTCAGAGATCATGTGATGGTTGCTCAAACTATCTGAAAGAGGGCAGCCATGTCCGTGTCCACTCTTCGCCTGGTGTGAAGAAAACCGCCCATCAGATATATCTAAGCCGGGCTGGTCGGAACATCAAGTGCTGATATACCAAGGCAAAGTTGCCCCACTACTCGATTTAGGACGTTTTGAAGTCAGCCAAGTTACTAGGCTGTGCAAGCCAGTTTATCCAGAGGGTACGTATATGAACAGTTTACATTGTATAGAGTTGATAGTGAATTTATATTTAATGCTATTGTTAGTATATTGCTTGAAGTTACATGGAACTACAATAGTGAAGAATACTATTGTAAGCGATTTGAAAAAATGTAGACATTTCTTGGAGTGGGTAGTATGAATCTGACGATAGTCTATGCAGCATCGGGTTGGGTGGGGCTTCGATTGTAAAATACAACCCTTTTATTGTTACAACTATTGGAGAAAATTTAATTTTACCAGCCATTGAAGAGGTTTTAAAAACTATTTTACACAAACCTGCATCTGCTATCAATCATTAAAAGAATTCCTTTAGGCAACAACACAGTTATGATATTGAAAGATTCTTGTGTAATTATTTGCAAACGATCCATCTCTCTATACAGATGGATGAGTCAACTTTACCTTGTAGTGAAGCATTATTATTGGCATATGTTCGTTTTATTATGGATCAAGAAATCCACTAAGAACTGCTCTTAGCTAGAACTTTGACAACCGACACTAATGGCGAATCAATATTTAATGTTTTGAAGGATTACTTCATGGAAAATGCAATCCCTTCATCAAATATAATATCAGTAGCAACAGATGGAGCACCTGCCATGGTTGGGCACTACCGTGGATTTATAAGCCATTTAAAACAAAATGTGTCATCCATCGACCACATTTAGTTGCTAAAAATCTGAATGTTAGATTGCATGAATCTCTTCAATTAGTCAATAATGCAGTAAACCGAATCCGTAGCAACGCGTTAAATACGCGGTTATTTGCGCAGTTGTGTAAAGAAAATGACAAGAACTTTCATCAATTACTCCTTCACACTGAAGTAGGCTGGCTGTCGAAAGGCTTATGTTTGACAAACTCTATTGCACCTTTTAAAACTGTTTTAGAGTCTCAGAATGCTAAATATCCAATTTAAAAAAAGTTAATCAAGTGGAAACCAGACATTGCCTATTTAACAGATTTGTTTACTTAATTTAATGAGGTTAACTTGTAGTTACAAGGTGACAGTCTAAATCTGACTGAAGCAAAGTCCATCATTTTAGCGTTTCTTGCCAGAATTAAGCTAATGAAGCAAAACATTGGATGGCGCTAGTTTTCCCAGTTTCCCAATTTGTTACAGACAACCTGCCATGAAGATGACGTTTCGACCTACGTTCAACATTTAAATGCCCTCTATTTCAGATTTTGAAACTAGGTTTGAGGATGTTTTGATTATGATAATACCACAGTGGATTCAATATGGTGACATTGAAGAAACATATGTCATATTACAAGAGAAACTGATCAGAACAAGTACTAAAGAAAAACTTAAGTTACAGTTTAGAAACAAATATCAGCAATTCTGGCTTCATAAATACATACCTGTTACTTATCACGTATTATGGAATATCACGAGAAAGTTCTTAATTGTTTGTCATCCTCATACACAGGGAAAAGGGGTTTCAGCAAGGTTACCAATCTCCTAAAAAAAAAAACAGCCTGGGCGTCATTAACTGAGGAGATTTGAGATTAAACCTAACTAAATTGGTGCCAAATGTTGAAAATTTATTATTAAAGCATCTGTTTCATCCCTCCCACTAAAAGCATTTTATTTTGCTGGGTTATTTTTTAACAGATACTAAATTTTAATTTGGTTCGTTTTAATTTGAATTTAATTAATAAATGTATAAAACTTAACATGTTTTTTTTAAAGTATTTCCCACTACACTTCACTACAGTTTGAAATTAATTTTTTAAAAAGTGAGTATCACTATAACAGTTATCAAAAACCCATTTTAAGTTGATGAATATGCAACAATTCAATATTAGTTAAGCAGTGGGTCTACCCAAAACCTAAAAACATTGCCAGGGGTCTACGAGACAAAAAAGTTTGGGGACCTCTGCGGTAGAGAAAAATATACGGCTTTACTATTAAACTTACTCAGGCCACGGGCTGGAAACCGTGATGGATGCAAAGATTTACTTATATGGACAAAAGAATATCTGCTGTTAGACAGCACAGTGTATTTAAAATAATCCTCAAAAGTATATTTTTTCTATTTCTAAATCCGGCTCTAAACCTAATGTAATTTTTCTTATGTGACCTGCAGTACAAAATGAGTTTTGCATGCCTATTGTAGACTAGTCACCCCCCTTTTCAGAGCTCTAGGCATACAAACATACTCATTTTTTAAAATTATAGTAAGATTTGTTTATTTATATTTGTTACATATTTACTAAAAATATGATTTGCCTCCGAATACATCTGGATATAGGCTTGATGTCATATGATATTAAAGACAAACTTACCTAACATGAGTTACTCCTTATACTATTCTAGTGACTATGTCGGCCAACAGATTCTAATGACGTTCAACGGTGATTGAATCTATAGGACGTATTCACATACACTACATGCTCCCCCGGTACGCTAAATTGACGTCTGCTTTGAAGTGCGATCGCTGCAATGTATTATTGATGCCTGCGGGAAGGTAAATTCCGTGTTTTTGTGTTGGTATCCTTTGTGATGGCGTGGCGGACCGGTGCGGGAGTTGTGTGTACTTTTCGATCAAATACAACGGACGGCACCAACACGATTGTGCTAACCTGATTTGTACGGTGTTGCGGCGGAAAATAGGCGTTCTCACCGGTAGCTCGGGGGAGGCTGAGTAAAAAACACACAAAAAACACATCTGCGATGGACAGACAGTTACTGTGTTGTCATGTCAAAAATCTGTACCATTAAAAATTGAAACTAATATTTAATCTTGTTTTGACGAGGTAAAAGCGTAGTAGCTAGAGAAGTGTGCATATGGCACGCCGAGCAAAACAAACAACTAAACGTAAACAAATTAAAACTGTTTCGTTGAATAAAAGTTTTCTCTTGCGTGGTCATTTAAACCAATATAAAATATTCACCTTTATAAACTTTTAACATTACATTATAGAGCTGGAAAAGTGTTTCATTAAAAAGATGACACGGGGAGTTTTAAATTACAACGTGGCAGCTACATTAATATTAATCCATCATTATAAGTGCATCCGTACAGTTGTCATTGTACTGTTAGCAACATAAACCTTTTTGAGTCAATCAAAGATGGCCGTATTATCTGATAGCTCGTGATATTAATTGATCGTTCTTATGTAGATGACTATTTCCGCATGTCCATCACAGACTCTACCCTAAAATATTAGTGAAGAATGACCTTGAACATGTAAGGATCTCCTGCACAGCTCAGTGGTTAGAGCATTGGCGTACTAAACCAAAGGTCCCGGCGTCACTTCCCTTATCCAGATGTTATTTTTAATTTTAAAGAATATGATATAAATGCGTCTATAACCATTATTATAAAATATATGATAGCTTGGATATTTGATCCATCACAATCCGAAGTTATTAAACAGATCATATGATCAACAGAAATATAGGACAGCAGCTATTACCTGTAAGTTAATTGTGCTCTCAGCGTATAGCCCGAATGGGTAGTAAGACGTGGTGCTAAGAAGGTTTTTTTACTATATGATTATAATATTATGTTACTACCTTTTTTATAGTGATTATAAATGGGACAAATGTAGTAATCGTGCTATCAACGGTAACAGAAGCAGTCACACAGCTTGGGGTGGGGGGG
>CABFOV010000519.1:48223-92268 GCA_902141375.1 Timema poppense
ATAATGAGTTTTTTATAAGCTCGACCCCTTGCGTTTTAAACCCTTCCGATTCACTACTTATTTATTTTTTATATTTGGTCAAGTATTTACATAAAGCCAATAAAGTAATTCATCTATGATTAATTTCAGCTCTTCAGCTAGTTTGTGGACAGCACTTTTAATTAGCTCGTTAATTTTTTTCCCCTTTACGTAGTTACAGTTGGTTAGAAATAAGCACGAATGGTAGAACCCTAAAAGGTCCAAAATTATCACTAAAAGCTACATCAAATGACCAGATAATCTAGCAAAGATCAATTTACACCATTTGTTACGTCAACGAACTTTCAATTTATTACATCAATGAAAGGACCGTTAATTAATGGGGGGAGATAATTTATGTATAACTTTATCAAACCGTTTATGTATTATTTGCTGTAATAATTTGATAAAACGAAAGCAAACAGTTTATGGTTGTAATGGTGATTCTGAACATTATCAACGTTGTGTTGCCTTACTTGTTTCCTCTTCCCTCGGCCAGGACAATAGCTCGTGTCACGGTGTTAGTTTGACAACAACGACCCATTCACTCTCTCTCTCTCTCTATTGCTCTCATTTGTTGTTCTCTATATAGTTAGTCACCTGAACCTCTAAGAATTGTCAGAACGATATCGCTGGGTTACAGAGTATCCCAAGAAAGAAAAGTACGATTCTGTTCTCGCGGTTGAGCTTTGTGATCTCTCTTACACCTTTCTTATGATAACTAGAACTGTACTTGGGGGCTAGGCATTGGCTAAACCGTGATTTTTCGATATCGGTGATTTATACCAGTGATTAATCACGGTGACTGGTAGTCACAGTGTTTTGTATAATGATATTTATTTCACGGTCTCAATATGTTGCTGTATTGATATATTTCCTCAGTCACTGCTCTTTACTATTAGTAGATAGAAACACAGAGTTGCCTACTTTACAGTCTCTAGAGATTAATAATTACAGATTTACTTTTGTGAAACGGGATAAAAAATCACGTTTGGAATAAATTTACTAAGAACAAAGACTAACTTTGAGGAATAGTACTATACAATATTGCTTTATAAAATGTAAATTACTATGTTTATTAATCTCAACTATACCCGCTGTATAATATATAATTATTATGTTTGGGTTAGAAAAGTAAATTTGAGAAACATTAAACATGCTATTTTATTGAAAAGTTTAAGGATATAAGAGTCCGTCACCACAAAGTAGAGGCTCCTTTTCAAAGAATATTTATTGAAACATGAGAATTAAGGATATAGACCGCTACTGCCCGCACCTTTGGGCCACCATATATCCAGTCGCCAACCGATATTTTGTCATTCATGGTCGTAGTTTCCATACTGGAATTCTCAGCTGTCACCGTCTGGTTAGAGTATCTCTAAACACCGATATCTCAATCACTGGTACTTTTGAGATCCAGTCACTGGGATTGACGGTGATCAAGAAGTAACGGGGAAAGATCACTGTCAGTGAAATAACGCCCATCTCTATTGGGGCCGTTTATTATTATTATTATTATTATTATTATTAGCACCGCGTCTTACTACCCGTTCGAGTTATACGCACTTACGCTAATGTGTAATGGTAGGGTGATTGTGAGATGAAATAGAGGGCCTACAGTTTAACGTGGAATCCGAACCACGGTGGAGACCTGGCATTCCCCACATTCACAAGATGTCTTGTCAGAGGTGAAGGAAGGGTTTGGTAATCAGATAAATCTGTGCCGAGACCAAGGATTGAACCCCGGCCACCAGCATAGAAGTCTGACTCCTTACCCCTAGACCGCCAGGACGTTTATTGCTCCAGTATTGTGATCTGCTCTATAATCAATATTTGGTCCGTGAAATAACCGACCGGTCATAGAGCTCGGATATGTGTCACATAATTCGCTTGTGTTGTTTCTATTTGCGTGATCTTGAAGCTATTAGAGCCTAAGAGAGTTCGTAAACGCTTGCAATTTATATTAGTGTAACAAATCAGTTTGTACTAACGGTACTGCTTCAACATATTATTTTGTTGAGCTACTTAACTCATTATATAGTGCCACTATTACATCAAACCAATGTATAGTGTAACTACATAAATACAATAGCTAGAGAAGCAATCTAAGTAGAGTAATTTGTTAAACTACTTCAATCATTAGCTATTGCTACTACCTATATATAATAGAAAGTGCAACTATTTAAAGCAGGTAGCTAGTGCGACTATTTCAATCAAGTAGTTAGCGGAAGTACTTCAAGCCAGTAGCTAGCAGAGCTACTTTTATGTAGTAGATAGTGGAAATTATTTAATAAGTATCTACTGCAACTTCATCAAGTTATTAACTACTATAACTTCTTCAAACTGTGCGCTGAAGATTCTTTTGGAAGACGCTTCTTACATTGAGGTTACATCATATAATTTTTACAAAATTAAGAATTTCCAGTGCCGAAAGCAAGGTGTTTCTATTGAGAAACCTGTGTAGTAATGAAGGGTGATTTACCTCAGCTGGGTGTATAGTGTTTAACCAAATAACATAGTTTGTGGTTATTTGAGAATGCGGCTCCATATCTTCAAAGGTCCAACTTCATTTGAAAACTTATGCAACGTGAATAACATTACCAAATAATTCTACTAATTAGTTTACAAAGCACTGGGACTCTTAGAGAGGCAGTGTTGCCAATTTAGCGACTTTGTCGCTAGACCTAGCAGATTTTGCAGGTATGAAATGAAACGACTTATTATAATTTTTAGCTCATATCAACTAATTAGGCGATTGACGACTTTCTTTAATTTTCTGTTAGGTTCATGTTCGTTATTTTAAATTTTAATAGCGAAGACATTTTATTTTTGAAATAACATACTGCAATAACCCATAATGCATCCCTCCAGTCCACGAAAGAGCTCTATACTATCTATCTGTCATTCACAAATTGTGATTACATTGTTCCGGATTCGGAGTTCACCTCAGTCTACTGATGTAGCTTACATTCGTTTCAGATTAATGTGTACATTTTTGGTTTGGTGACAAATTTTACGACTTTAAATTATTCATTTAGCGGCAATATAGTATATTTCTGGTACAAAAAGGAAAAGGAGTCGGAAGATATTTAATATAGAATCAGAACAGATCAATCGCTAGACAATTTGAACTTCAATTAAAGTATTTTAATTCAGGCTTTACTAAACCAACCAAATTGTAAGGTCTCTCTCGTACAAGACCATGAAGTACCTAGGTATTATTCTTCCAAACAATTCGTACAGATATATATTCTATAAATATAAAAAAAACAACCAAAAACACATAACTCAAGGAGCAAGCTATTCTAGCTTCAAAAATGAATCAGCTAGTAATATTAACGTCCGTATTTTAGATAAGCAAAAAGCACCATCCCAAACTTATATGGCCATAGTCACTAATATGTCCAATTTTTCTAGTTTCCTTAATCCAATCAGTTTATATCTTCATTATTTTCAATTAAAATTTTAGAATACCCATTTTTATTCATAATTTGAACCTATTTAAACTGTGTAATGATAACCACTTTCAGGTAAACGGTCTGCAAAACCTTATCATAGAGGCTACTGTCATGACAGGCTGCACTACGGGAAAATGTCTAGTGACACCAAATATACCCATGATTCTATCAGACCTTCCCTTCCAGTTTAGATGCATGATATTTCCTATAAAGCTTTGTTATGCGATGCCCATCAACACTGTGCAAGGACAAACAATGGAGATATTTGTTGAGCTCAGTGGCAAGCGTTTCTCGCAGTGTGTGCTCCCGTGATAGTTCTAGAAATAGCCTTTAACTGATATCTCCTGATTATATAACAATTTACTTAATTTATAAAGAAGCCTTTCCTTAAACGTTATATTATTATTTCCTTCAATTAATACACATGCTTTTTATATCTAATTTTTAAACATACATAATTACACTTGATTGCTTTTCTATGGCATTAGGAATTCTAAAATTAATTTCCACACTTACAAAATTATGCCACCTATCTCTATATTGAGCTAGTTCTATCCAGTCATTTCATTACACACTATCTCTATCAGGTACATTCTAATGTTATCCTCCCATCTGTGTCTAGGTCTTCCCAATGGTCTCTTTATATTGGGCTTGCCAGTCAGTTCCCTGGACACGGTTTTAAAACCCCTCATTCGTGCTTCATGTGTTGCCCATCGTGGTCTACGAGAATTTATTATCTTAACAATATCGTGTGATGAGTACAGGTTATGTAACCCATTATGGAACCTAGTTCACTCCCCAGTAACCTCATCCCTTTTTGCACCAAATATATTCCTAAGAACCTAGTTTTAGAAGACCCTAAATTTTATTTTAGTCGTATAAGGTAAGATATTTTCCTTCTGTTTTGTGTCCCATTTTGAAAATGGGCTTTATAATACCTTCCTTCCTTTCTAGTTGTAATACCTCATGTTTCTATATGGAACTACGCAGGGTCTGGTTTTTTATTATTAACATTTTACCACCTCCACGTATTAACTCCGCTGGAATTCAATCTAAACCTGGATATTTAGTTTTTTTTAACTTCTCTATAGTTCCTTTGACTCCACTCATATTTGGCTATGGGAATAGTGGTTCAGAGGTGTTGACTACGATATATTTACTCAATTTGGATCCTTCATGAACTTTCAAAATAGGTCTGGAGTGGTCATTCCATCTACTCAAAGTCTCGTTCGTGTCTGCCATCATATTACCATTCTCATCTTTCACCAAATTGGTCCTGGTCTGATAACTTTACCTATACCCATTAATACATAAATATAAATTTCCCCGATATTTTTATATTTGCAATTTTGTTCTAACTCACTAAATTAACCTTTTAAATACTCTCTCATTTTGTTTCTGATTATGGTATTTATTTTGCTTCTTGCACTGTTAAAAATATTTTGAAGCTCAATTCCTTTGGACTCGTTATTCGATGTAATTTTACTTCCCTTCTCTTCTATATTAACACTATATAATACAATTTTGATTTTGAAGATATATATATATATATATATATGGGAAAATAAAAACTCTGGCATTAGATATGTTATTGCTTTAATACACATATTTTTAAAACCGGCATTAACGCCAAATAATCTGCGGACAAAAGATAGTCTTAAATATAGTGATGCTACAATTCTTAGGCACTTCCTTACTCCAGATTATATTCCATACTCTCTGTTAGAACTTTCTAGCCTGTTGTATTCTGATCGTTATATCAAGACTAACATATCTTAGCTTGTTGTATTCTGATAGTTATATCAAGACTAACATATCTTAGCCTGTTGTATTCTGATCGTTATATCAAGACTAACATATCTTAGCTTGTTGTATTTTGATCGTTATATCAAGACTAATATATCTTAGCTTGTTGTATTCTGATCGTTATATCAAGACTAACATATCTTAGCTTGTTGTATTCTGATCGTTATATCAAGACTAACATATCTTAGCCTGTTGTATTCTGATCGTTATATCAAGACTAACATATCTTAGCTTGTTGTATTCTGATCGTTATATCAAGACTAACATATCTTAGCCTGTTGTATTCTGATCGTTATATCAAGACTAACATATATTAGCCTGTTGTATTCTGATCGTTATATCAAGACTAACATATATTAGCCTATGTATTTCCCATCCTAAATGTCTGAATGTTCCTGTTTATTACACGTTAGTGTTTGCTAATTTTAGATTCATAATTTTTTATGTCCTTTTGGTGTCAATCTTTAATTCACATAAATATGAACTAAATTGAGCTAATCGGACGAGTATTTGTGGATGTCCTTAAACTCAAGATCTTGTGTAAATATTATTGCTTTAATGTTTTTGATAGCTAACATTTTCCCAATAGGTGAAAATTATCATTGGGAATAGATGAGATCTGTTTACAGTGATACATCCTGTTTAACCTAAAAGGCAGCAGTATTAGCTGGGTTGATTTTCTCATGGCTTTTTTTTTATAGCTATATCATAGTGGAACTATTAAAAGTAAGATATCTACCTTTTTGTGTAAAACGAAGGGTACATTTAAATTACATTACATATAACTGAAAATAGACACTTGGCCACCAGATTGAGTCCCTTTTCCAAGTTTATTTTAAAACTACGTTAACACAAATTTAAAATTAAAATATATTTCCAAAGTGTAAACGAACCCAAACTTAAAACTTTTGGGTACATAGGTGTAAAAATTAATTGTCTAATCTTCTCTGGTTTATCAGTAAAGGAGAGGTGGGGTTTAGATCTCAGCTTGATAGAATTAGGTATTATTTCTAACTATTTTTCCCCACACTCCACCCACAAAAATGTGGATACATTTTCTATTAATAATACCTTTCTGATCCGAACTTCTTTAGTATAATTAGTTCCGGACGGATAGTAAGAAGTGAAACACAAAAAACCCTTCATGGAATCAATTTTTTTTATCCACTGCATCTTGTTATGCGATTGCACTATACACATTCACTAATCTTTCTATTAGAATTGAGATTAGGAAAGTAGGACTTCAGTAGAGATGTACCCTCGTATGCATTGAGGGATAGTGGGAAACCATTTAGGGGAAAATTATCTTACTACAATTGATCTGGATTCGTACCCAAATCTCCCCCTCACCACCAAACCAGTCTAACACGAAAGTGACACACTAGACCAAACGACCATCGATGCGTGTCCAGTAAAATCCGACACAACAGGAACAGACTAAATAGATAGATAGCTCCACTCCACTTCTTGCTCCACCTATTTGGCCGGGAGTGATTTTGGCCGCCACCGGAAAATCGATACAAACGAGAATTGATGCGCATTTAATTGTAAGTTGGTATTACGCTGAATATAGCCTGGAACAAAGAGCATACATCGCAGGGTGGTTTTTGTTGGTAGCCCTCACAAATCACGCATCAAACTTCTCTCCTTGTCGGATCAGTTAGGGCCCAAGTCACAATTTGTTCTGGTTTGTTGCTGTGTCAGTGCTAGGGGAGATGAGAACAATGTGGCAATGAATGGCTAACACAGTATTTTTTACCTTTAACTCTAACATACGTTTGAAAACACATTTTTATGTTCACAAGCAATTTAAACTGGGTGTATTTAAATTCCTACGCTAGTTTTCCAACCACTGAATACCGAGGTATTAATTGTTACAATTTTATATCTTATTATTATTATTAGAACCGCGTCTTACTACCCGTTCTGGTTATACGCACTTACGCTAATGTGTAATGGTAGGGATATTGTGAGATGAAATGGAGAACCTACAGTTTAACGTGGAATCCGAACCACGGTGGAGGCCTGGCATTCCCCACATTCACAAATATGTCTTGTCAGAGGTGAAGGAAGGGTTTGTTAATCAGATAAATCTGTGCCGGGACGAAGGATTGAACCCCGGCCGCCAGCATAGAAGTCTGTCACCTTACCCCTATACCGCCAGGTCACCTTTTATATCTTACTGTATGTAAATTTTAAAACTATTTCTCATATGTTTTCATTTTTGACTACAATACAAGAGAAAACTTATTTTTAATAAATTATGGAACTGACCTATTATAAAAAAAGTAATTTTTAAAATCTTAACATTACAATAATAAACTCGATAAAATTGCTGTCAGCCATTATTACAAAAACATATAAAAAATCTTTTTGGTGTTAATTAATAAAATTTGTAAGTTTCCCTTACTAGTAATTAGACTCCCTTTAAAAACCCATGTGTAGTAATGTACATGGCGTAGTACCACAAGAGACCCTTTAGGTTTCTTACGGCTGCTATGAATCAGATGACATGTTATGTTACATAGGTATAAATTACAATAATTAATTGATATTATTATGATAGTTCACAAATCAATAAAATTATATATTTATTTTTAATTTAATGTCTTAAAAAGTAAATTATAATTTTAATTTTTGTCTTATTAGTATCACATTTTATATAACAATATTTAATTGTTTTTTATTTCGTTTTGGTTTTTGAGTTTCAACCTATGTGATCAAATGGTCTAGAGTGTCAAGTTCGAAAAGGATGTTAAAATTAAAGGAGACACCGAGACGTTCCCCTTGAAGCTTTCCCTAAGGGAGAACGGGGCATGTTGCAACACTTATTTTATGCCTTCAAATTAGTCTTGTTCATAAAAGACAGTTGCTGCATTTGAAACTTACCTTTTTTCGTACACAGCTAATGGATCAATAATTTGCAAGCTCTGCAAGGCACACTAAGTCCCTTACCATGTTACTTATAATAGACAAACGCTATGTTCGACCCTTATCTGTTGACCCATCTTCAATAGCTATGTTCCTCTTCATAGATTTTATTTAATTCTTTATTGAATTTCTATTATTTTGAGAATTAGTTAAAAGCTTTTTAAATTGCTGTTTTTATTCTTGTAGACCTATTTTTAGTTCTTCTGTTACATCTTTTTATTTTGTATGTAAGATTAAAACAAATTAAAATGTGTATGCTTGTCTTTAAACACAACTTTAATTAATCCAGTTTTTAGCTGTTGTATACGTAAAGCACTAGAAGAGAGTGGCTTTCAATAAAATATAGCCTAAGGTATGTATTGATATACACACATAGAGCTGATACTATGTATTGGCTTGAAACCATATTATGTTCTATGGCTTTGATAAGCAGTAAAACAAACATAAATTATTATAAATGATAAAATATTTTGTTGCTTTATTCATTTGTACTTGGCTTCTTTTTAGTGCTCGTATGTGCGAACAGTTAGGTATTTCTAATTCCATGTATTAACATGATATTATTACTCGTATTTATTTTATTTTCGTCTAATATATACAAATAATGTTCCACTATTCTCACGTCTGTAAGGTAGGTTTCAACACTTGTTTCAACTATCCCCCACAACAGTATATTGTTATCTGAACTATACAATTGCGTCATTATTTATTTTATACAGATAAACTCTAGTGCCAAACAAATGCCCAAAAAATGTGTTCTGTTATGATAATGGTCTCAAATATAGCCTATATAAAAATAAATGGTACGGAGCTCCGCACGGATTTTCTCACTCCACTGTTTAAAAATGGAGATATTAACTCAAAACTCATAATATATGTAAAAAGAAAAAATATACACTAGCAAAACCGAGCAAAAATTGCGTTATACTTAATTTAAATATGTTTAAACTCCCGGATGTAGATTTTATGACTTTATTTTTAAAGATTAAAGTCCTCACTAGTATAGTTGTACTAAAAAAAATATTTAATATTAAAAATTTGACTTCCGGTTAAAATTTTTGACATTTTATTTGGTGGTACACACCTTATGATTATCGAATATTTATTAAATTTCTTATTTATAGATTTAGACCAATTAAAAAGGTAATATTGATTATTGAGTCTAAAATGTTAGAGATGGATTATTGCTGTACAAACATATCCCTTAGGAGGTTAAATAAAAACAAACTTAAACATTTTGGGAGACCTACTTATCTACTTACTCTATGGTATTAGAGAATTTTTGCGTTAAAATTTAAGTAATATCTCTGTACAACTAAAGTTCAGAAAATTATATTAATATATATGCCAATATCTCAGAAACAATTGGTTTTATAAAGATATATTAAAAAAATAAAATGTTTTATATTAGCTAATACAATTTTGCAGTGATAGCCTATTTATTATTTCCGTGGCTGTAAAATACCCTAAAATTCATTTTCATAGGAAAATGAAAATAGTGATTTTGTTTATAATTATAATCAATACCTGGATACGAATTTTAATCAAAAATGTTAGAGACTATTTTGAGAAAATCAATTTTTATCTTTTTGCCCTTCATTAAATTAACCTTAAATTTAGGGTTATACATCCAATTCCAAAAATCCCTCGGGACAACCCTATTAAAACCCTAGCTACCAAGTTTTAACCTGATCGGTAAAATAGTTAAGGCTCTACTCCGAGGTACAGACAGACGGAGATTCAAAAACAACTTTTTCGGGATAGGGGGGGTCATGAAACGTTGAAATTCATCAACACCTTGAGTCCGATTTTTTTTTACAATCACAATACTTTCTTTACCTGTAAGATAGCGAGAAAGTAAAAATGATAACTTACACAAACCAAATAATAGATTAACGTAGAACACAAAAACAGAATATCAACTGTAAACTGCGAATAAACGACTCACATGTGCCCTTACATGTTTCGTTAGACCGACTAATGTATCGCAATATTCCATCGTAGTGAAGTAACATGCTGTGTTTGACTATTCTAGAAAAATGCCCTTTTGCTACGAGAACCCGTTGCAACAAACCCCGGTCCCTCCTACACATGTAAGGTTAAGGTGTTCTAGGTGTATTGATTTCAAAATTTAGCACATGTGCCAGCGAGGTTCAGGACATCAGGCTCATAAAGTGCGTTGAAAACACTAGCCGATGATTTCTCCACGCCCATTCCGAGTTTACTCTAAGCTATGTGCGAGAATTGGGGTACTAGCTCAAGGTTACTGTGTTTGATACTTATTCTAAGATGTCATTTTTTGGTTAGGTTTCTAATTTTGGTTGGGCGTACTGAAAGTGGATTTCCTAATTGGTTTTCCACGCTTCCTTCACGCAAATACTGGTACATTTATTCTGTATTCCATTTCCTCTCTATAAAACCTTCCTGATCCCTAGCACATTAGCGTAGTTAGTAAATAAACGTAGCTATCCCATGTTATTAATAATACGCGGTGCTGAAAAAAATCAAAACTCTTTATAGTATTATATTTTATATAACAAAAGTTGTTTTAAGAAAATGTATATTTTAGATGTGATCAATTGAAAAATTTGTTTAAATATATTATTAAAAGTCATATATTAAAATGGTGTGACTCCCTCCCATTGTGCACACAACAGTTTGTCTGGTGTGGGGTTGATGTCTATGGCTGTGGTCACACAGTGGGGGAGAGAGCTCTGTGTTTGTGCCAGACAAACAGATAAACAAACAACATTTTGATTTGTGAACATTACAATTTGTCTGACAGGAAGGAAATGTTACAAATCAAATAAATAAATGGCGAGGTCACGAGGCTACCTTTCAATAGGATGAGCACCGTGAATAGTTTGGGAAATGATGTTAAACTAATATATTATTATTACAAAATAATTAGATTTATATTAATTATTAGCGATACGTTTTTACCTTGTCACATACTCGATAGTCAAAAGTTACGTTCATATTGATGGTAAACAAATATATAAATTAATATTTACAAAGCAGGTTTAACTCTCATCAAACGTGGTCACGATCATCTAGTCTGGTGTCTGGGATGAGGGGGTCGGGTTTTGAATCCTAGATGGGTTCACTGATTGTGATTATCCTCTTTTTACATGTTATTTTGGTAGATCCATGTTCTGTCCAAATGATACCTCATCTCTACCCAATTATTGTTATTAATAATCATATAACTTGGACGAGTAGTAAGAGGTTCTGGAGGAAAACATTATATATATATATATATCGATATACATGTTCCAATGTTACTGTGCAGTAAGTTATCACGTACTGCGTAGCAATTATTCCTACAACACATGTTTAAAATGTACCCCCACGGGCCTAAATACCTGTTTGGACACGGCTCTTCATATGATATGAATATTCGTGTCAAAACATATCCCCAGGCCAGTGGTGGATATTTAAACCTGTTTTATAGGAATAAATGCAATGAATTATCGCACACTAGCTTTTGAGACATCCTGTATTTTAAATTAAGATTACTGTGAAAGCATTTTTATTGATCTCAAATATTATTCTTGGGATGTACGAAAATGAATTATTTATTCGCTTTTATTTTGTGTATGGAAACCCGAATTTTACTAGACTCCTTTAGGCTATAGCTAAGCTTATTCAATATTCGCTTTTATTTTGTGTATGGAAACCCGAATTTTACTAAACTCCTTTAGGCTATAGCTAAGCTTATTCAACGCATGATTATATCACCGAACCATTTGTATGACAAGTTTATCAAATTTAAGGTGAAATGTTTTTTTTTAAAATACGATTGATAAAATGTACAAAATTAAATTGACTTGATCAAATTTAAAGTAAAAATGAGATTTTACTAAAGATTGTAGCTCAAACATTGAATCCAAACTTTATCAAACGATTTATACTAACTTGTAGATAAATTATATTTTATTTTATGAAATGGCTAAAACTAAAGTAATAATATAAAACATATCCTTGCAATTATTGGCAGAGTTTTAAAAGTTGAATTTTTTTGGTGTAAAATCACTATATATTCATATATATATATATTCATATATATATATATTCATATATATATATTCATATATATATATATATAATTGTTATAGCAATTATTCCACTAGGATGTTATTAACAAGGATAAATTATGATAATAGACGAAGAAAATACAAACATAATATAGCTTTTTTTGTTGCGATTTGTGACTTGTACAGTGTATATTTTGTGGTAACTGCACAAAAATAATTATTTTATGTTTTTGTCCTCTCTTTCATAAACTATAAGTTTAATGTGGCCTGCTAAATACATTTGCGCCTTTGAGCTAAATGGATTACTGCCCATCGACAAGAATGCATTGAGTGAGAATAGAGCACACGCACAAGAATTATTATGCTTGGCGTAGTTTTACTGCTGTGAATTAGGATTGATAATTTTCAGTTCTAAACACATTTATACACTCCTAACTCCCACGCAACCTGTTGTACACGCATGCTTGAACAGCTTTGCTCTCCCGGCGCTGTACGCCGAAACTTTGAACTAAATGTAATGGTATTAGCACAGTTTTCCTGATGTAAGTAGAAAGGGAATTTGTATTACTTTTGGTTCAAACAGGCTATGCAGTTAGTATTATAGATGATATTTTTCAAAGGACTGCTATTAAATCAAAATCTAAATTATCATAACCATGGTTACAAATTTATCATATTTGAGTCTTTAGACGAGTGATTAAACACACTAATTCTAGCAATATTGAATTGGGAATGGGGTTCCCCAAATTATGTTACTTGGAGTTTTACCATCCATTCAACTATCATCCCCCCCTCCCCCCATTTAAATTAAATTGTCATTAAACCTCTTATTAACATACTAGAATAACACGCATTTTCTAAATGTAAACTATTTTAATGAATATTAAAACACAGACAGCCAATATTTAAAACCACGAGAGTATTTGTTTGAAGAAGACTTGGCGGCACAAATCCCTCTAGAGTGAGTGATGGCTGCGTTATATGACGACTCGGGGTATTAATTGACCGCTCATACGTAGCTCACGATTTACACACGTCCATCACAGACTCTGCATTAAACTAGGAGGGAAGAATAACCCTGGACACGGGGTGAGTCTTGTATATCTCAATGGTAGAGCATTGGTACACTAAGTCAAAGGTCCTGGGTTTGATTCCCTGCACAAGTGTCATTTTTCAACTAATTTAAATGTAAACGAATTTAAGTTAATACAAATTAATAGTAATCTATTTTATCAAAACCAAATTTAGTGAAACCAATTTTAAATTATATAATATTTAAATATTATTAAATAATTTAAGAAAACGATGAAATGACAAATTGTGATACATTTTGGAACTAGTCGGTAAAATTAAACTAAATCTGGAACTGAGAATAATCTGAGATGCTGTAATTTTTATGTAGGTCAATATTTAGCGTTGTTTCGGTCAGCATATATTTATAGTATATGCTCATTGAGAAAATGGATTGATTTCACATAAACTATAAATCCCTATACAATATCTGTTTGCAAGTTTTTTCTGATTCATTGAACAGTTCGACAATATTCGAGCCAATGGATGCATAAACATTATGTTTGATTTCGAATGAAATCATTATACGGAAACATGTGCTTATTAAAAACCAAACAGTTAAGCAAGTCAGATAGAGAATGTTTTGTTTATTTATAAACACATGTATTTATCCACAGTGAAAAATAACACAATGTAAATATTTGTATGAATTGTTCTTTGTAGCATTTGTAACACTAGAATTTTTTTAGCGAAGTTTCCACTCTTTAAAATCCACCTTAGTCTCAATATTTTACTTCTAAACTATAATGATTATACTATTCTCATGGATATATTGTTATCGATTAATAAGGTTCCATGTTGTCAAATACTTTTAAAGTTTAAAGTTAAAAAAGGTTTTTATAAGGTTTAGGTAAATCTACTTCATATGAACACAGTATATATTTATAAATTTTTATAAATAATAGCCAAAATTGTCAAAATCTATTAAATTCATCCTTGCTTGAATTTAGTGAAATAAGGGTTACGAGTTTAATTATAGCATGACCATAAAAACTGGCATTTATTGAGGTTGGTGCTGTGAAATATTAACGACCTACTATTTTGGTGTTGTGTAAGTTCCAATATTAAACAATCTCCCATATGGGTGTACAAAAATAGTTTTACTAAATGTTTTTCAACTTATTTTTCACGCAAATGTGGGTGAATTTCCTTTAAACTATACATTTCTCATGCCTAAATTATTAGTATAGCAACAAAATGATAATCCAAAAGGATTTCAAAGCAAATCGAAACACTATCAATTACAAGCAGCGTTTGTGTGGTATTTTTCAATTCTGATTGTGTCTCAATAAATCTGGGTTCATATCCAACTGGCTACAAGGTGACTACGTACATTTATGTTGTCCTGTTTTCCTTACTTACCAACTCTGATGATTTAATTAAAACTCGCCATTCTCAAACCTTAAAATTTTAATTTCAATATTATTACATTTAAAAACTATTAATATATAAATTAATGGTTAGTGATGATGTAATTATTTTTTAGTAGGTGCACCTGAATTATTGCGTAGCTATGTTGATAGCATCACCGTATAAAATAAACTGTAGGAAACCCATTTTTAGGCAAACAAATGGAATTAAAATCTGGACCTCCCCATTATCTGCGATCCAGTATTTGGTGGGACTGACGCCCTACACTTTGCTACCATTGATGATTATGTATTCCTAGATTAGTTTATGTGGACATTAAGTAAAAATGAAACGCAATGTGTTAATAAATTACTATTATTGTTATTAGCACTGTGTCTTACTACCCGTTCGGATTACACGCACTTATGCTAATGTGTAATGGTAGGGTGATTGTGAGATGAAATGGAGGACCTACAGTTTAACGTGGGATCCAAACCACAGGTGGAGGCCTGGAATTCCCCACATTCACAAGATGTCTTGTCAGAGGTGAAGGAAGGGTTTAGCAATCAGATAAATATGTGCCAGGACCGAGGATTGAACTCCAGACCCCCAGCACTGAATTCTGACACCTTACCCCTAGAACACCAGGTCACCAGGTGACATTATTAAGTTTCTCGATTCCACTTTACTCCAGAGTAAAGCTTTTTTTTATCACTACGTCTTACTACCCATTTGGACTATGTGCTAAGATTTTAGCTATTATAAGGTTAGATTTAAATAAAATCTACCTACACTTGCGTGGAGGGAGGGTGGAAAACCATTTTGGAAAAACCATCGTCAGTACAACAGACCGAGAATAGAAGCTCGATCTGCCAGTCATCGTTAGTCTAGTTTTCTGTGAGAGTAGCGCCATAGACCATGCGGCCACCAAAGCGGGTTGTAGTATAAATTAAAAGAAATATAGTACTATAGTGTAATTAGTCAGGGCAAGCCGGCCACCTTTCAGCAGAAATATAGGTTACATTATTAAAAAGCTATGCTTACCCTGGATACACTTGATGACACGCCACTGCTTAAGACTCTATCTCATCCCACGGATAACACCTAGCTCAGGAAGGTAGCACACTTTGAACCAGACACTGATTCCTGGTGTAGTCTTTTGAATTATTATTTAGCGGTATAGTTAAGATGTTATAAACCGTTTTATTTCATTTAGAAAAATATAACAAAATAGAAAAAAATAGTTATTTTAAAATGAGAAAACAAACGTTAAAACAATACATATTTAGTGGTAGTCAAATAAATAATGTATAAACTCGCCATTCGATACTTTTTCTTCTTTATATCTATTATAAATTTTCAATATTATATCTAATTTTCCGATTAATCGACCGTTACATAGGCCTAAGTTCTTATTGAACTTAGTTCAAAAAATACATTTGTTATTTTGAATGTACAAATATGCTAGATGACATTATGCCTATAAAAACCCGCTTTGGTGGCCGCATGGTTTAAGGCGATACACTTACAGTAGACTAGACTGCGGATGACGGGGAGACCAAAGTTCGAAACTCGGTCGGGTTTGTTAAGGGTGTTTTTTCCAAAATAGTTTGTCACTCTCCCTCCATGTAAATGCTGGTACAATTCCTATGAATAAGACCTTCCTTACCACTAAAACTAGTAGTGTAATTTATACATAAGAGTACAACCCAATTGGCTAGAAAATATTACTTACATCCATTCCTGTTTTCACCCCGGGTCGTTTTATTTTATTTAAGCCATATATTTCCACTACCAGCTTGCTAGGGCTGACATAGCTTCATATACCTTATCATCTAACTTGAGACTAGAACAGACACAACATCCTGTCCCCGACCGTTATCCATCAATGTGAAAGGGTAAACACACATTTAACCAATGTTTTTTAAGTCGTGCCAGGAATCGAACCCGGGACCCTTAGTTTAACAAACAGAGGCGCTACCAACTGAGCTAAGGTGTCGGAAAAATGGCTAGTAAATTGCGTTACTAAAATATTCTTGGTTTTTAGATATAACAAATAAACAGCTATTATTTTCAAGAACCATTTAATACTGCCAGCAACTAAATTAATAATTCAAAATAATATATTATAAACTTTATTTAGACTTATATTTTTATCCGTTTTTGTTAAATGAAGTCCAAATCTATTTGGTTGCGACATGAACTGGATAAAAACATAGATTTATTTAATGAAATAAGGGAGATGAACCTTTTAAATGAATTTCATTGGACCCCCTTGAATAATAATTCTACGCAAACAAAAATGTTATTTGCAATTCAAATAGTGTGTAAACGAGCCTTCATTAATGTCTAGCCTCGTGTGTACGGGGGGTGAAAGAGTAGAATAATTAAAACGGGGGCGCAACATGATTATGAAATCTATAGAAACAAACGTTTCGTCCATTCATACTGGCATGCGCGTGCATTTTGTCTGCGCTCTTTCCAGGTAGATACGCGACATCGGGTTTAAAATGTATTTGTCAGTTCATGTACGTAAACTGTGTGCGACCTTTAATATTTAGGGGGTAGTTTAAAGAACTTAGAAGTCTATGCGGAACGCAGATATAACTATTATTTCAGGGGTGGACTAAGCTTTGAAATTTATCCGCTGCTTTGACTTTAACTTTCATAATAACCTTTGCGTTTTCAAAACATTTTGAAGGTATGAGGAAAACTTCGATATATAAGAGCAGATTCAAACTATCCTACTACATATTATGGCAGGTTTCAACATTTAACCTTTTTATAACAGCTACTAAACATCATCTAATAATAAACTGTAGAAGAATAACATAATGTAATGCACTTTGTATTTATTTCCATAACTGATTCTCAACATTGATATTTTAAATTGATGCTATACAAATAACTAATCTTTGGTTATGAAGCAGTAGTAGCACTTGAGAGCATGGTAGTAGCACTTGAAATTATGGTAGTAATACATGAGAGCATGGTAGCAGCATTTGATAGCATGGTATTATTATTATAGTTTATAGGCCCATCGCCACAGTGAGGTCATTAGGGCCTTGAACAATAAAAACACGTAGTAAAATCCCAAAAGGGGTGAAACACAATAATTCACCTCCGTATGCAAGTGAATACACAATATAAATAAACAATATGTGGTATCTATATCTATATAAAAGAAAGAATAGATATCAATACGATAAAGTACCCATTTGGGGAACTTCATAGGAGTACTTAAATGGGCTAATAGTACAAATTGAGTGATACATTTGCTAAAAAAAGGGCCACAGGTGTATACACTAAATTAAAAGTACATAACAAATATATTAAAATATAACACTTTAAAATAACAAAAAATGTTAAAGTATAACACGTTAAAAGGACAAAACACGTTAAAATAAAAATATGTTAAAAGGACAAAATCAACATATTAAAATACAATATGCTAAAAAGACAAAACGAACATATTAAGATATATTTAAAAAGTTAAAAATAATGTCAATATGAGATAAAATACAAATGAGCCACCTTATAAAAGTAAATCAAATGGCATTTAAAATATTCTGCCTTAAAATGTGAGTGAAGAATGACCCTAGGCACGGGATGACCCCTAGATAGTTCAGTGGAAGAGCATTGGCGTACTAAGCCAAAGGTCCTGGGTTCGATTCCCATGTCTAGGTACCATTTTTAAATTTTCAGAATTTAAAAGATTCACCTGAAAGATAAAACGGAGTAAACATATGACTCCATCCACACTGTCACATAGTAAAACACTAAGGTCACCATTAAAATTAAGAGCCAGGAGAGTAGGGCATACTTGTGACACTCCACCAAAATGTGGCACACACCAAGTGGAGAGTCGCAAATATCACACACTGTAGGTGGATCCCCTCTTCATAAAAACTCATGGGTCAGAAATGTATGCCCGACGTGGAGTCTTGTCACGATAACTTCTCTTCTAGACTTTCGTATATAAGAGGGCCATCGCGACACACCGTTCCTGATGGACCGCAGCTTGTTCTGAGCAGGGGTCGAAACCCACTGCTCATGACAGGGGCGTAAGACCCCACGCCAAACATAACCCTTCAGGTCTAAAAACATGACACCCAAACTCACCTCAGTAGAGATATTGACCACCTCCTTGGCTGCATGGTCCACCAGTTCATTTCCTGAAAGACCAGAATGACCAGGAATCCAGCATAAGGCGAGTCGGGTGTTTAATACATCAATCTTTAAAATTTGTTCGTGTATCACCTGCACGAGTGGATAGGAATACGAAGTGGACAATGCCAACAGAACACTCATGAAATACGTGCAGATGAGAACAGAATGATGACAATTTCTATTACTTAAAAATTGCGTATAGTTCCACCGTCAAAACGCCGGATTCACCAGGTAAGCCAAATTTAGAATTATTTCCTCCCACAACAAAGGCGCATCCCACAGAGGCCCCACACTTTTAACCATCTGTGTGGATGCACTGAAAAACCTGAAAGCGAGTGGAGAGGAGCTAGTTAAAGGTTCTCTTATCTTTAGGAAATTTGGCAGGATCAAAGTGGCATTTCGGAAGGCGTATCTTCCAGAGAGAAACTTGACTTGGCGATGTGGAGATAGCCTTTGGTAGGACTATCCCCTACGTGTCAAAACCAATAGCATCCTGATCCCAACTGACCTTGCACTACGCCATTTGGTTTACATACAAGACACGATTGGGGGAATAGAACACAGGACGGTAAGCAACATACTTTGGCATATAATGCAGTTTCGACACGTAAGATGCCAGAAGATAGGACCACCGGTAAGAAAGAGGGGGCTCACTGGCGTCGGTATTGATGCTGACGATTGGACTGGTACGAAAAGCACCTGTAGCCAGATGAATGCCAACATGGTGGACACTATCTAAACCTTTAATGCCAAGGGTCTAGCTGAGCCATAAACAAAACTGCCGTAATCATGTTTTGATCTCACCAAGGCTCTATAGAGGCGCATCAAGGTTCCCCTATCAGCACCCCAAGAACGACCACAGACTACTTTAAGCAAATTCAATGCTTTGACACATCTCGCCTTTAAATATTTGATGTGAGGGATCCAAGATAGTTTAAAATCAAATAAAAGTACCAGGAACCTTACGATGTTTAAGACTGGTAAGACAACGTGATTCATTAAAGTAATGGTGGCTGACTGAATTCCGCGCAACCTTTGGAAGTGGACGACCGTCGTCTTAGCTGCAGAGAAGCGAAAGCCATTACGCGATGCCAACGACCATAGACTGTTGACAGAGAGTTGAATCTGCCGTTCAACCCTGTGGAGGTTTGACAAACTGCAATACATTGCGTAGTCATCCACGAAAAGGCATGAACGAACAGGTAAGCGCACGTTGTCCACAATGCTATTTATCGCAATAGCGAACAATATACAGCTCAAAATACTACCCTGAGACACTACACTTTATTGAAAAGAATCATAGGATCATGTGTTATTCAACCTTACCCAGAAGTGTCTGTCCGACATAGAATTAGACATAAAAACAGGGAGGTTTCCTCGGAAGCCCCAATTAAAAAGTGTTTTCAAAATGCCGTACTATCAGGTTGTGTCGCCCGCTTTCTCTAGATCAGAGAAAACAGCCAGAAGGTGCTGCTTGTAGAGAAAGGTGTCATGAACATCCGTATAGAGACATACAAGGTGATCCACCTTGGATCGATTACGGCGAAAGCCACATTTACTATTAGAAAGCAGATTGCGGGATTCTAAATACTATATAAATCGTTTATTGATAATTTTTTACAATATTTTGCATACACAATTAGTTAAGGCTATCGGTCTATAACTAGTTGGATCCAATTTATCCTTGCCACTTTTATAAATCGGTAATACGGTTGCTTGCCTTCATAGTGATAGGAACTGATGAGATTCCCAAACACTATTGTAGAGGTCAAAAAGAAATGCCGGTCCGCCATGGGGCAGCTGTCGCAACATTTCATAGCAGATGTGATCTGGTCCGGAAGCAGTTCTGCCAGCCTGACACAAAGCATTGTCCAGTTCATCTATGGTAATGGGGGAGTTACAATTCTCCCCGAGACTTTGACCTAAATCAATTGTATGCCACTCTATACTCCGATTATGCACCGTGAACTCATTAGAGTAGTTCGCACTCTTAGAGATGGCGAAAAAACATCGAGTCCAATACATTGACAATCTCCAAAGGGGAGGAGACAAGCGAACCGTTAGACATGAGGGCAGGTATATTATTAATGGAATCTTTTCTTCTACGTAATTTACGAATACTGTCTCAAACCTTAGTTGTGGGAGTGGAAATTGTAAGGGAAGAAATAAACTGTCTCAAAGACACTTCTGCTTTCTCGAATGGCACGGCGAGCTCGAGCACGTAGAATCAGGAATAACTTCAGACTCTCCGAAGTAGGACGTCGATGAGAGAGACGTAGGGATCTTCGACGGTCAGAAATAGCCAACCGACTCTCCTCGTTCCACCAAGGAACAGAACGGTGGCGTGGATTTAACAAGGATTTAGGTATAGAAGCCCTCTCTTCTGCAATTACCATCTAAGTAAAATGTCCAGCCTTAACATCGACGTCAGAAGAATGGGGTTCATCAAATACTGCGAGCTCACGGAATGTATTACCAGTCAGCATGTTTAAGCAATCATCGGGATAACCGTGCTGTACTGAGAGGATCTTGACGGGGTGAAAGCAGAATGGGAAAGTGATCGTGGCTACATAGATCCGAGTGAAAATTGACTTTGCATTCTATTGGTTTGTCATGTATGTAAAATTCACAAAACCGATGAGACGCTGAAATTAAACAGCGAAAAGTTGCGTTAGGATGGGATTTTTTTTAAATACATTTTTGTAAATCAGGTCAATATTTACCAGAATGCATGGGTAAAACTGTAAAAAGACTTTATTGCATAGTTATTTTCAGTTTACATTTGTAAAGTTCGTGTTTGATTTAGTCATGAGCACTCATTCCGATTTTAGTTTAGTACTTAGTTTTTTTTTTTTGCAATTTTGTAGTAATTTTTTAGAATGATTGATTTAAAAAAATAATGTTTACTGCAAAGGATTTTCTTAGTCTTCTTCGTGTCATATTTGAAATAGTTGGAATAAATTATATCTCCTTCCAACAATGTCTCTTTGTGGACAAAGATACTACTTACTACATCATAACAATAATAGTAGCAAACAAAAGGAGGGTGCATTGTCAATGCTTTAGGATAACACAGTTCTGAACTCTCTTGAGGGGGGGGGGGATGGGGGAGGTATGCCATCAGGTATCTTTAGATAATTTCACAACTCACCAAGTGGACGAAACCAATATTTTGGAACTTAGGAGGTAGTGAGGTCTATGAAAAATACTTGTCTCTACTATGAGTTGTATGGCATGCAATAAGCTGTATACCAAGATCTCCTCAGTTTTTTTATTTCTGACTTTCTTCGCCTCTTTATTACTATTTGTGTATCGTGAGAGAATCAAAGACAATTTTAGAACCACTTGACTTTTTGCGTTAGCTACTTTGGGTAAAGTGAATATATATATTCATGCTTACATAATCACCTTTTATACACACACATTATATTTATCTATAACCTAGGCCTGATGAATTTGAGGGAAAACGCCCAGAACATTTAAAAGATAGATAATCCCAAAATTTTAAAGTGCATTAACATGTAATTAATCAATAAAATGTATCATGCAGATAATCCCATATGAACCAAGATCCAAGCTCTGACTGTAAAAATATTATTACCTCTGATTAAAATAAACATTACATATACAAACGTAGATAATTTAATTGAAGACAATAATTGCATTATTCACTAAATTGAAAATTGTGATATTTTCCCCCATATGCATAGTAATGTATTCAGAGTAATAAGTTTTGACAATTTAAATTCTATAAAATAATGCCTTTCTCTGTATTAATAATGACTAAATTAGTCCAAATTGCTATGAAATTAAAACACTCCAAACTTCCTAAATCCTTTTTTTTTTAAGAAAAAGATTCTTTATACAATGGCTGTAAAAAGTACTTTGATATGCAATGACCCGCCTCGGTGGCGTAGTTGGCTAACGCGTTAATCGTGTTGAGCTACTCGACTGCTGAGGACAGGGAGATTGAGGTTCGAATCTCGGTCGGGTGAACTGGGGGTGGTTTTTCCTAAATGGTTTTCCACTCTCCCTCCACACAAATGCGGGTTCACTTCCTCTAATTCAACCTTCCCAATTCCTAATACATTAGAGTAATTAGTACTTAAAGCGTATAACCCGAACGGGTAGTAAGACGCGGTGCTAAATAAAAAATATGCAATGTGTCGAAACTTTGGGCGATCGCTTACAGCCATTTATTGTTTACTAGATTGTATATTCTGTGTTACTGATTCTGGAAACCCTTAACTTATAAGATAAATATAAAGCCTATCTGCCTATATTATACATTATGTTAATTCTTGGTTTCGAAGCTTAACGTTTCCAGGCTGTTATAGAAGGAACCATTGTTTATTATTTTAATAATGATTATATACATTTATATATTCATATTGTTTCTTTGCAGTTCACAGTGATCACAAATAAAACACAAATCTAAAAATTACAACATGTTTCAACAATGAAAAACCCCGACAGGGATATAAAGATCATTATCACTACAATATGAGGCTAACTATTTCCAGAAACAGCTTGTGAATGATCGTTCAAACAGAAATCTCTCAAGGACTGCAGATTACTTGGGTTGGTGTGATAATACAGCTGGAGTAACCGCTGTGTGTTGCGTGAACTGTGGAGGCGGGCTATCAGCAGTTCTTGTCAACTAAGCTACACTTCCCTACAAAGTTTTGATCTCGTGAGCCAACTTGGAATTTCAGTGGATATTTTTATGTCATACGTAAATCAAGTCATTCAGTAAAACGTTGCATATTAAAGTCTGAATATGTTTTGTAGTCCCAAGTATACACATCTATAAATCGTATAAATATTACTATTTAATATTTAGAGATGAATCAGTATCAATAAACAATTGTTGAATTGTGTTGATTTTAAGGGCACTTAAATTATATGTATATATATAGTATGCTTCTAACTACGGTAAAATGCCAGTTTCATCAAATAGGTATGGTATTAAAGATACTAAATTTCAATTTTCAAGTTTTTATTTAAAAAAGTGTGATCTAAAATTAGTTTCGGAAAACGTAAAATATTGAAGTTTCTTACCCTCATCATTGGCTAATAAAAGTACATTTATGGTACGTAACATTTGATATAAAAAGTCTTTCGAATGGCAAAAAAAAATCTGTACAAATGGTCTTAATGTAGGCCTATAGCACTAACATAGTAAAACGTGAATAGTAATGTATCAGGCGTCACTCACGCAATATCTTGGACTGCCAATGAAAGGTAAATCGGTGTATGAATCCTGTTTAAGTGGACGGAGTTTGTTTTACTTAAATGTTTTTAAATTCTTCCCCCACGCAAATGCGGGTACACTTCCTCCAAATTCCAATTCTCAAAACCTTATTATACTAGAATAATTTGTCTATACGCGCATTACTGGAAAGGGCAGTGGCAACATTTCCAAATCTAAGTCGCGGTAATTTTTTTAAACATAATGTAAGCAGGTTTGAGTCAGTAAGCCCTGGTTATGGTTCTACCGTCAAATGGGGAAGTGAAATACTTGTTAAGACCCTGATAATGATTTGTTTCTTGGTTCCTCCAGAAGGGCAGCCAGTGAGGACAGAAGGGTCTCGGCCCCATTGAGCGGCAATGCCATTCAGACACCTGATCGTACTCTCGTCGTGTTAACATAACAACGTTTTGACGTAATGGCCAGCTTTGTTAATCCACGACCCTTCGTTAACTGCTCCCTGTCAACCACTTCGTTAGCTTAATGTTAGATACCTCATTATCGCTCCCGCTACTTCCCTTTCAGGCCTGTAATCCACCCTTGTACTGGGTTGTCGCCGTCATTGATCAATCCATCAATCAAACAAATCGCTCGTAGCTCAGTGGGCAAATCTCTTTGAAACAAATGTGAGTTTGGGAGGGACGTGCTTTGACGGATAAATGACCTTCTGTTCAGTTTAATCGCGGCTCTGGAAACAGCGAGAGAACCTTATTCTGTCAGAAGTTGATACGTGGTAGGAATAGTAATAGACCCAAAGTCCTCATTGGTGAGCAAGACTACATGCCCGGATCACCTATTCTAGTAGGTAATAATTATAATAATATAATAGCGTGTTTGAGCTACAGAACTCGTGACTCATTAGTGGAAATATTAGCCAGTACTATTGAACCGTTTTCCGGGGAAAACCCAAATGTACTAATCGTACATCCTTTCCGTGGAGGCTCTTTCCATGTCCCGATGATATGAGGTTATGGTGAGTGTGAAGGTGTAGAGTCTTGAACCTAACTTAATTCTAACTAAACAAACCCTGATGAATGTTGGAGTAGTTAATGTTTCGGGAAAAATACTCAATGTATCAGCTGGGAATCAAACGGGGACTCCTAGGATCTTAGCCATGTGCACTGAACACTGCACCACAGAACCGGTTATTATAGTAAGGGCTGGTCCTATGACTCTCTGATAAATATTAATCCGGCAAATAAATATTTATATCTGGTCGATAAGTTAAAAGTGCGTATTATAAATGCCGGATAGATTTTATCTTACGGATAAAAAGTATTTATCCATCACACTTTTATCGGGAGCTTTAAGGACCTTGTAAATTTTATCTTAAAGCTAAAATTGTCGTCGCCATAGTGACGCGTTGTTTTTCATGAGGTTTCGCCTATCAGAATCTGTTTTTAGATTAAAATCTTGGTTCACGGCTTCACGCGTTTAGTAGGGACATGCCCAGGCTCTAACTATATATATATATATATATATAGTTATAACATTTAATTCACACTTTTATAAATACTAACAAGTTATTTGTAGAGTTATAGCTATATAAGAACAAATTATTTAAATCTGAGTAAAATAAGTGATATTTTTTATACCATGTACCAAACTATTGATATCATTTTGGCAAACACCAAAATTATATAGCTTGCAATACAATCTAGATTCTGCACCCACGTGACGCCATCTTTTTACTCGCACTTGTTTATCAGCTATTATTTAACAATTAATGTTGAGCGTTAAGACACTGGCCAATTTGTAGCTTAACAACACGTTTTATAGGCATGCGCACACCAGTAGAAACAGTACCAACCTTGCGTTCTACAGATAACTGTCAGATAAAATCAGTTCATAATACGAGTAATATATTAAAGTGGCTGTTAACCTTTATCTGGTCGCTAACTTTAACCTCCCGAAAGAAATATTCATCCGATAATCATAATACCGGCCTCAAGTAATGGTTTTTAGATGATAATAATAATAAGTCCTGGCGTACTATGAGTGTTTTTTTTCCTAATTTTTTTTCCACGGAAATGTGACAAAAATACCTTAAAAAAAGCCTGAATAACTCATCCTACCCCATTTTCTTGATTAGAGCAGCCTGAATGGTTGTGTGATGCACTGAAAAACATAAATAAATAATGTTCTTAACTTTTTACTAGTGCTGTGCTGTGGTTACATTTTGACTTTGGAAAATTTTCGGGTGGAAAATAAAGATTTCCCGCGGGAACGGGAGGGGGGGGGATTAAACTTAATTTTCCACTTTAGGATTATGTGTATTTTTCAGCTTTATAATTTTAGTCTAAACTTATCTTTCACATTCATTTCAATTAAAAAATAAAAATAATGTAATAGTTTAAATTGAATTAATGAAGTAATAGATGTCAGCAATATTTTGAATAGTCAGGAAAAAGGATCAAAATCCCGATTCAGTTGTAGTTATTGGTATGACCAATACATTTACCTTCTATAATCTTGGCAAAAAAATAATTAAATAAAGGACAAGAATATGTAAATACAATTATGATTTTTTATTCATTTATTTTTAAATTGTAAGTTTTCCAAATAAAAACTTAATATTTTATCCAACACGTGCTGGGTAATATTTTAATATAATATGTTAATTAAATAACTAGGCCTAATACAACTACAATAATATTGTATTTTTAATAACACGATATTGGTTTTAATACAAATAGGTATATTCTACAAATACATTTTAAGTTTGACTAAAATTGTTTTTAAATAAAGAATCATGGCGTGAATTTTAATAAATACTTTCGCAGTAAAACATCAGAATATTCTAACAAACCTGAATAAATACAAGTGAGCCACATTCTTGTCCATAAAAATAACAAAAACATTTGTTGAACGACCCAGTGTGCCCAGTGTGCCCAGTTACCTCATACGTTTTAGTTAATAAAGCTATCATAAAAAGCGCTGTTGTGCTCCAAAAATATTATCTTCCACAACACTTATTATCTACGGTATAAAAGCAAATGGATGCCATTACAAACAATAATACCTGCGTAATTTACGTGTCTTTATGCAAATGAATGTGTTGAAGGTGTATTTAATGTATTTTTTGATGTTTAGAAGCCAATTTTAACATTATTTTGCAAGGAAAATATGTTTTCCGTTTTAAATCTATTCAGTTATAGCTACTTACCTAAATTCCATCTAGTGTGGTTATGTTATTTAATGGAGCTCAGTTATTTTGTAAGGTGCTAAAAAATAAGTGACTGAAGTTTCGAGTGTCCAGCTGCTTAATGGAAGATAGGGTTGATTAAAATTTAATAAATCTATACAATCCTCGGTCCCGGCAAAGATTTATCTGATTACCAAACCCTTCCTTCCCCTCTGACAAGACATCTTGTGAATGTGGGGAATGCCAGGCCTCCACCGTGGTTCGGATTCCACGTTAAACTGTAGGTCCTTCATTTCATCTCACAATCACCCTACCATTACACATTAGCGTAAGTGCGTATAGCCCGAACGGGTAGTAAGACGCGGTGCTAATAATAATAATAATAATAATAATAATAATAATAATAATAATAAATCTATAATATTTTTAATGAAAAATAAATACAAACATGACTTTGATGTTTGGTTCTTAACTGTAATTAAGAAAAATATATTCCTAAAAATCCAAGGAAATATTTTTCCCTTCCTGAATTTCGAGTGAAACCATTTACCCGAATATTTTTCCGAAGTTCGGGATCTCTCAGAGCCCTACTTTTTACACTAGCAAATACTTTGTGTTTTGTTCATCATCATTGTGAAGTTTTGTCAAACCTCACTTCTAATCATTGTGAAGTTCTGTAAAACCTCACTTATAATCATTGTGAAGTTCTGTCAAACCTCACTTCTAATAATTGTGAAGTTCTGTCAAACCTCACTTCTAATCATTGTGAAGTTCTGTCAAACCTCACTTCTAATCATTGTGAAATTCTGTCAAACCTCACTTCTAATCATTGTGAAATTCTGTCAAACCTCGCTTCTAATCATTGTGAAGTTCTGTCAAACCTCACTTCTAATCATTGTGAAGTTCTGTCAAACCTCACATTCTAATCATTGTGAAGTTCTGTCAAACCTCGCTTCTAATCATTGTGAAGTTCTGTAAAACCTCACTTCTAATCATTGTGAAGTTCTGTCAAACCTCACTTCTAAGCCAGGAACCAATGCAATGTTGGTGTGACTTGTGGAGTTGAGTTAATATATCGGGGCTTACAAGATGGTAGATTTGTTGTCTCATAGAGCATTGCAATCACTCATTGTCACACGGAGATCTTGGCCTCCCCTCTGGCTCATTCTGCTTGGTTCCACTGTGGTGTAGCTTTATATAGGGCCATGGTGTAATATGTCAAGGAAGGACTGATGCCTCTTAGTGACCAACCAACCGTGCCTACTGGCGAAAACAAATGTTTGACGTGAGGGCAGCATTTCCTACGTAGCTCTATCAGCCATAGGGGACACTTTCTCTTCATTGTTGACGAGGGGAAAGGTAAGTGTGTGAGGAAGTAGAACGGCCCTAATACAACTATGGATAAGAGTATAAACATATGTTTGTACCAACTTAATAACACAAACGATATCGTGGAGATAAACACACAATCTCAATCATTGATGCATTGTTTCAAACGTGAATATTTTTTATTTTTCTGAATAAAACTTATAATTGTTTCTTTGGTGGCGCTAAATGAGTCCCATTCAAATCTAAAGACGGATTTATTGGGGGGTTACAACAAGATGGCCTCAGGGTGGACCTAACATTGACATCTTCAAATGTGTTCTTAGATTACACGTGAGTTCTACCCCTAGTATACGTATTTATTATATAATCATATACAAACAAGTGAAGGGCAACTTACTTTAATTTTGTTCCTGTTGGTGTTATCTCGTGATATCTCTTAGGGTATGGTGTTAGTTTGATTCATTGTTAAGTGTTATACATGTGATGTTAAAAAATAAAGTTTACCTATCGATTGAACAAACAAGCAAACAAGTGAATTAAATATTTTCTTCGTGTATTTAACGTGCACTTTTTGAATCGACTGATTAAATAAACACAGGACTTGTAAACTAAAAGTATGTTTTTGGTTGGAAGAACATTAGAAGTTAGTTACTAAAGTTACTAAAACAATCTTAATATATTCAGACGACACGTCGAGCTATCTGCAGCTGTCACTTTTGAACGATAGTATCAATATCTATAAAATAATAAAAAAATAATATAATAAAATTTCGTCCAATGTCCGCAATTAAATATGTTTGAATTCTCTCTATTGTTATTCCCACCCAAATCAGAGTGTAGCGTCTTAAACCTATAACAGACACAACATCCAGCCCCAGACCGTTATTTCATCACTGTGAAAGGGGAAACCAACATTTCACCAATGATTAATTTTTCGGCCATGCCAGAGATTTTACCAAGGGCCCTTAGCTCAGTAGACAAACACACTAACAACTGAGCTAAGATGTCGGACCAGTAATATAAAGGTGATGGTCTGGACATGGGAATTGAAACTTGAACCCTTGGTTTTCCATGCTAGTGATATCTCACCCAGCCATTCTGGTTCACCTTGTGTTCAAGGTCACAATTCACTTGTTATTGTTAAGGTGGAATGGAAGGGTACGTGAATAGAGACCAGTGTTTTTACAGTCTTTATTGAAAAACTTGTTTTTTGCCAAAATAAAAAAAAATTGTTTCAGTACAAACATAAAGTTTAATTTTATTCACGTGGTGATATCAACAGTAGTTGTTAAATATCTGTCATGAGCATAGCAGCATTATCTAACAAAATGTTTAAAGGAAGAGAAAAACTTGTCATTAAATTCCATGAAACTCATGTTTGAAATATATTCAAAAAACGTTGAGGTCACCATGGGAAGAAAATGAAATTCTATGTTTGTACTGAATCAATATTTTATTTATTTTTTTCAAAAAAAATATTTTGTAATAAAAACTACAAAGACCCTGGCTTTTTCTCGTGACCCCTTCGATTCCACCTTAATTATCTCGTCTGTGTGATCTGCTAACTGGTGAACGTAACAACATACATAGACGACTCATTGTGTGAAATTTCGAAAGCTCAAAGGTACAATACAAGTTGTAGTTTTCATCTTCATTGAAAGTGATTTTTAGTCAAAACTGGTCTCCTGGCTATCATCAATGTATCAGTTAATAGTTCGGTTCAAAGTGTCGGTGGTCTTATGGTCTCAGGCATTGTCCTCACAATAGATTAGACTGCCAACAATGGCGAGATTGAGCTTTGAATCTCTGTCAGGTGTATTGAGGGCTCTTCCTGAGTTTTCTCTCTTTTCACAAAAATGAAGGTAGAGTTCCTATAAATTCAACCTTCCTCATCCCTTACACATTATATTTATTAGTACGTAAGCATATGATCCAAACGGTTAGTAAAACGTGGTGCTAAAATAAATAGTACAAATTAGTATATAATTGTTTAAAGCGCTAAGCTAGCGATGAGTCGTCGGGGCTATCGCTTCTTGTAGCTCAGATTGGCCTACAACATCACCAGTCGTCACAAACACTTAATGCAAGTGAAGAGTGGTGATAGCCACGAGACAAACCAAGAGGGCCTAGTTATAAAACAGTGGCGTGAAACGACCATTTCCTGAGCTCTATCTACGTGTTCAGGTTGTAGTATTTAATTCAATTGCTGGACATGGCTGACGTATTCTTGAACCTAATTCTATAGCTACGAAGTTTATATTACACCATATAAACCATTTCTATGTAATGCAGTGTGACAAGTTATAGAAAGGGCTTTGCTTTCAAAACACACGCAACACGCGATCTTCTAATGAGTGATACTCTAACATCATAGTCAACATATATTTGACAGGCCCTGCCAATGTACCAAATGTGAATAAAAAGTTTGACAAAGAATACCTACAGATTACATGCACTAATGTTATCTATTTGATTCAATGAACACTTTTCTTTTTTTATTGGTATTGCCTAATTTATTCTTAAGTTTAGTAGCGTTATTGTTGATAACAGTAGATTGCTAAGATTCGTGATTATAAAGTGAAAGACTCTCCTTATTGCTGACACAAATATCATTAGTTCACCCCCCTCCCTTGCAAATTCACTCGTAGTTGTGCCAGTTAAAAACATGTTCTTTAAAACAATATCATTCATAAACACGGAGTTTTTAATTTTCTGTATAGAGAAGTAAACACGCAAATTATTAAGCGAAAATTCCCACGTTAAAAGTTTAAATTTGATATAACTTGTAACTTCAGAATCAACAAAGTTAAAGGAGTTTTAGTTAATTCTGTTTTAAGATTTGACACAAAGGATATGTTTATTAGGTGTATTACTTAATTGAATGAAATACAGAAACAAAATTTAAAGCAAGTATTCCTTGTAAATTACGCTAGTGGTTTTATCATCAGGAGAGAGCAGCTAAAGATTGTTGCTAGAACTGTCCCGGGAACACAGCACGTATAGTTGTCCCTGTGCAGTGTTGATTGTTGCTAGAACTGTCACGGGAACACAGCACGTATAGTTGTCCCTGTGCAGTGTTGATTGTTGCTAGAACTGTCACGGGAACACAGCACGTATAGTTGTCCCTGTGCAGTGTTGATTGTTGCTAGAACTGTCACGGGAACACAGCACGTATAGTTGTCCCTGTGCAGTGTTGATTGTTGCTAGAACTGTCACGGGAACACAGCACGTATAGTTGTCCCTGTGCAGTGTTGATTGTTGCTAGAACTGTCACGGGAACACAGCACGTATAGTTGTCCCTGTGCAGTGTTGATTGTTGCTAGAACTGTCACGGGAACACAGCACGTATAGTTGTCCCTGTGCAGTGTTGATTGTTGCTAGAACTGTCACGGGAACACAGCACGTATAGTTGTCCCTGTGCAGTGTTGATTGTTGCTAGAACTGTCACGGGAACACAGCACGTATAGTTGTCCCTGTGCAGTGTTGATTGTTGCTAGAACTGTCACGGGAACACAGCACGTATAGTTGTCCCTGTGCAGTGTTGATTGTTGCTAGAACTGTCACGGGAACACAGCACGTATAGTTGTCCCTGTGCAGTGTTGATTGTTGCTAGAACTGTCACGGGAACACAGCACGTATAGTTGTCCCTGTGCAGTGTTGATTGTTGCTAGAACTGTCACGGGAACACAGCACGTATAGTTGTCCCTGTGCAGTGTTGATTGTTGCTAGAACTGTCACGGGAACACAGCATGTATAGTTGTCCCTGTGCAGTGTTGATTGTTGCTAGAACTGTCACGGGAACACAGCATGTATAGTTGTCCATGGGAGAACACTTTCCTCGGAGACCAACCTCCAGGGTTTGTCCCTGTGCAGTGTTGATTGTGATTGCACATCGAACCTGGATAAGGAATTATTGCATGCGTTTAAACTGGAGCGGCAGGTCGGATGGAATTATGGGTATTTTTGGCATCAGGACACACTTAAACGCAGTGCAACCTCTCTTAAAAATTTCCTCTATCATACAGTTTTGCAGACTGTTTATCTTATAAGCAGATCTTATTACGCAGTTTTTCTGGGCTCAAAATACGCATCCAAAAGATGGGTACCTACAATTTTATTGAAGAGAATGAATGGATCAAGGGAATTTATAAATTAGATAGGGTAGGGCCTAGCGACAGTGCGAAATGGCTCTTCAAACTCTAAAATACAGTCGATAATTTTATCAGCCGATTAATATTTGGAGACAGAATATATTTCTCCTGGAGACAGGTAGTTCAGAATAATAAAGGTTGTGGGCCATAGACTGAACCATAGGGTTTGGTTTATGATAATACAAAGAGGGAATTTTAATAAAAACATATTAACAATTGCCTTTAGAGAATGATAAGCTATAATGAATTAATACAAGAGTATTTATTTCAAGTTAAAAAAAAATTGTCTTCAGCTTTTATACTCCTTTTAAACTAAGGTAGGAACACTATAAGAACCATATTAAACAATAAAGCAATCTACTAAGGTTATTCACATATATTCATACGTCAAGTCATTAGATCTGATGGTGTAACTATTTAGAGATTGCATCAGTACTTATAAAATAATAATAATTATATTGATGTAAAATGATATAAATGTTAACGCTGTGCTTATATTTTCTAAACTCTAAAGGGTCCTTCGTACAGTGTCCTTCCTGCAAGCAATGCTGTCAAGGAGTGACACAGTAAACAATAGAGTAACGACTACACCTCCCAGTACATCTGTTTGATGGACGGAGTATCATGTTTTACAGTCAGGTAATTACTTCCCCACATCATTCATTCTCTGGCTGACAGCTTCCATCACTTGGTGGCTACCAAAAGATATTGTACGTCATGTTAGAGCATTTGTCTTCCTACCCATCCGCGTCTATAAACTTTGATTCTTAGACACACCTGTCATTGAAAGTTGATAAACTTTGAAACAAGTAGTGATGTTCGAAGATTCAAACTGTCGAGGGTCGTATCTCCTTATGTTCTACTGGGAAAAACTACAGGAAGAAAACTTGTGTTTAAAGGACATCTAAAACGTAAAAAAAACTACATGGCCTCAGTCTGTAAGCATGCTATACTGACAGAGTGGCCGCCACCAATAGTGATAATAGTGCCAACATTTGCTGATTATCATGCGCAGAGGCGTCGCGCCGACGGGGGTCGGAAGGGGGGTTGGGAGTGTAACCCCAATGTTGGTTAAAAGATTGAAAGTTGGAATTTTGTGAGATTTGAGATCTGGAGTTGGGAAATTCTAGGCTTATTCTATACCTCATTACTTTCTATTATGAAAGACCTTAACCACAGACTTATACAGACAAATTAAAAATTTTCCATCTGTTAATCCCTGCTTTACCACAAGTCCCAACTTCAAAAATCGTCAATCATCTAAAGGAGATTCTTTATTTGGTAGCTTGTAGAAATCTCAGTTAATCAAATAGTCTAGTAGCGCCGTTATCAGTAGGCAGAGACAACGGCCGGTAACTGTATGCTGAATGCAGTTTGGTAGTGAATCTTAAGGGAACATGAGCTGCCCAGTAACAAATTTCACTCAGCCAGACATGCTTGAAGTGGCAGCATTGTCAGTCAATTTTTTGTTTATGGTTTAGTGTTCTTAGTTGTGACTTTCGTGGCTGCTAGACCGTCACAGTTTTGTGATTCAAATTATCATATGTTGTACAACCAATGCCTCAATTAGGGATCTTTTAAATTTTGAAGGCATAAATGCAGTGAATGCTACGCAACATTTTATTGTTTTCTTACCGAAAGCTCTGACCGATGAAATGAGGACATTGGGGTTAATGTTAATGTTTGACTTCTGAAATACACCCTAATTTTTCTAGCAAGTATTCATACTAGTTTGAATTGATCTGATGTATCCTATCTCATTTTTTATTACAATAAGCTTTCATGAAAGCAATTTAAATAGGCTCAAAGCAAAAATGAAGAAAGAGGAGTAATATGGCTGTGTTACATTGTTAAAACTCTGATAATTTTGTATTTTATTAAGTAGACTACATTAAAAAACAAATTAAATTTTTGTTCATCCTTTAAAATTTCAAATATGGGATTTATTTTTTAATTAGTTATTTAGTTTTCGATTTGAATGAAATTTCTCTTAATCATGTTGTTTAGCGTGTTGATTTCAAACTTGCCATAAGTTATTTAATAAAATGTCAGGGGAAACCTCTTCAGCCAAAAGCGCTAAATTACAATATGTTTTGAATAGTTTATTGACGTACCAGTATTAACATTTTAGGGCAACTTCCATGAGGTTATGAAACAGGACATTGGTAGACAGATATCAAAATACTGTAGAAATATCGACAAATTCAATTTTTTATTGCATTAATTTACAGTTGAAACTTTTTTAAATAAACTTTGCCAAATTGCTATTTTTTTATAAAGTGACGAGAGAGTTCTATATCTCCGGGAGCTTACTGGTTAAATATTGCTTCCAAGTGTGTTATAATAAAGCAGTGGTTTCCAACTTGGGGGTCACAGCGTGTTTTGGGCGGGGTCACAATACAGAGTTTTTAACTTTATATTTACTATTTCAAGGATTTATTGATCATAAGAAGATACGAAATTCTAATAGAAACGTAAGTTGTTAAAGTACTAAAAATGACCTATCTACTGCTTAGGTTCCTTTTGGCTATTCCATTCTGATATCTTCTTGCTGACTTGTTTACTGTGGCAGCCTTGTAACGCTGCTAGCATGATACAAAGTCATCCCCCAACCCCGGGCTTGTAGATTCTATTTTACTACATATTAGTCACATATAATCATTATTGTTAGCATTAAAACAAGCATTAGTGAACATGTCTATTTAATGTCATTCTTTTGGTTTGATTTGGTAGTGAAGGAGAAGTCAGGATTTTAATTTTGGCTAGGGGTAGTTTATCCTAGTATCCCTCCAAGCAAATAAGTGTACATTTCCTCTACATTTTACCTATACAACCAGTGTATCTATACAATTTTAGGTAGTCTGGGCTGGTAGTAATATACAGTAAAAAGAACTTAAAAACTAGGATTTGAACGCTTTTAATTCATCAACGTGTCATGTTGGCCTCAGAGAAAAAAGTGTTGGTCATAAACTACAAAAGGTTAGAAAACTGCTATAATAAAGCCAGTTAAATTTTTTAACAATTTTTGATCAATCTCTGAAAATCTAAATAAATATATTTAAGCTCAATTGGAAGTTTAGCTCAGACGCAAGTAAACTGAAATAAATAATAATTCAAGTTGCACTGAAAAAGCCTCGTAGCTTTAAAAATCCAGTATGTAAAAATAAACAAGGCTGTCGCCAGGGGCTGTGGGAGGCGGTTGGTGGCTAAAACCACCCCCGAAATGTTATAAACAAAATGGCTTTATTTATGGTTCAAACAATATTAAAATTAAGATAAAGTACAAATTAGGGGGCGTTGTTAACATAAAAAGAACTTCAGGAATTATTGTACTAAATTTAATCATTTACTATGGATTTTTTTTTAAATTTATATAAATAAAATAAATGCTAGTTTTACCGAATAATAGACGTGGTCTTCGAAAGGTTTATCGACAAGGTAATCTATTGTAATAGACGGTAGACTATCTTCACTAAGCAGCCAGCAATCAATCAATCATTAAGAATTATGATGGCCTCTCAATTCCAAAACTCTGAGCTGTTCTGTCATATTTAAGGTAAATAATTATATTATCGTTTATAAACTTATGAATAAATAATATTTAAGAACCTGTTAAGGTTATGAAACAATATTGCCATAAATAATAATATATTTAGTACATTTTTGTATAATAATTAAGCCAGCCTATCCTTATTCAGGCCATCATAACAATTCAGCTTTAAATGTTTAACATAAATGAAAGATATAAGAATTAAAGAATCAAAATACGAGAAAATGGGATGTACTATTAAAGTATTCCTTTTAGTGAATTATATTTGCTGATGACATCCAACATAAAATATATCCAATTTAAATGATAAGTCACAAAATTATAACTATGATTTGATAAGTTTTCGTTTAGTAAAAATAATAATAAATGTATCTAATAGATAAACCACAGTTCCCTAAAATTGCTAGTAACAAAGCAAACCATTTAATAAAAAAACCTTGAATACCCTACCAAGATTCAAATCCCGACCTCTCACTGGCAGAGCATAATAAACTAGACTTACGATTATCCCTGGTTACCTCCGATACGGATATTGTTTAAAAGGAAACATTTCAACGCAATCTGAAAATACACATGACAAAACACATCTATCTCTGTTTGGTTCAGCTTAAGTCATCTGTATCTTTAGCTCGTAATGAAACTTGACAGTTCTTCTTTAGAGTGGTGATGGCTCTATCTTTATTTACCCAAGTGGTTCTTTGCAATAAATATTTCCTATGTTTAAACAAACACCTTAAATTCTATCAAATTGTGAAATGCGCATGTATCTAGAGATGTAGACTGGTAAAAAGGTTATTATTAATGTTTTATCAAATATTTTTATGTGACTGAGCCATTTCTTTATGAGGTAGTTCGACTATCTTTGGAACCTCTATATTATAGCATCTCGATGTATTTATTAGTTTTCTGTCCGGACGACAGGTCTGTATTTTTATACGTTACGTTTATTTGGTGAAGTTACCGCATCATGTCATTTTATGGCTACCCCCCCTCCCAGGAAGAGGAGCGAGGCATGTTATTCTCACCATTACACCGCGCTATTCACATTACTTGAGATGAGAACTGCTCGCCATTTTACTCCCTTGCAACGACCACTAGAAACAGGGGATTCTTTCCTTTTTCTTTTCACTTTTTGTATTCACTTTATGTTTTTATTTTACTCTTGGTAAGTTTTCTTCCTCTTTTTAACCCTCGAGTTTTTCCCCTTTGTTTACTTCTGTTTATTTACATGTAAAGTTAAGTAAGTTCTTTCATAATAATTCCCGTGGTTATATTTTAACTTTCTTTCTATAAGTATATGAACATTATTCTACAAGCCTTTTTTATTTACATAAATATAATTTGCGTTAAATTATTTTCTATTTCAATAAAGAGTGACAAAGCTACTAAAATACAATCAAATTCGCTCGACTAATATATAAGTAAAGAATCACACTTCACTTATTTGGACATAACAAAACATGATTTTTTATGTACATTTTGTTTTTGATCGAAATATATACCCCCATCAAAATTACAATACTTGTACAATAATCCAAAATTACTTTAACATAACTTTATATCCCCACTGAATATGATTATTTGCAAACAAGAATCTAATAATAATAATAATATTTAGCACCGCGTCTTACTACCCGTTCGGGTTATACGCTTTAAGTACTAATTAATCTAATGGATTAGGAATTGGGAAGGTTGAATTAATGGAAGTGAACCCGCATTTGCGTGGAGTGAGAGTGGAAAACCACTTAAGAAAAACCACCCCAGTTCACCCGAACGAGATTCGAACCTCGATCTCCCCATCCTCGGCAGTCGAGCTCAACACGACTAGTGCGTTAGCCAACTACGCCACCGAGGCGGGTAAATGAGAATCATTAAACTTAATTTTTGTATTAATTTATACAAATGTTTTGTTTTCTATCTTTGGTACCGAATACATTGATGACATTCGAGCGGATAATTTTAAAAATAAAAGAAAAATTATACTTTGACATGAGAATTTAATTACTATCAACCACTTTAGTAGTGCATCAATGATGAACCATTGAACTATCCATGCATAATACCACTCTCATCCATCATCACTAATAATTCAAGGTCATTTGTTCATGTTATAATGAGTAGATTCCTGTGAGTGGCAGTCTGTCAGTCACTAACTTTAGTTCCTACCAATTATGTTCAATGGAATGTCGGACAGAGGCAGAAGTGCTGATTTCGAGTCAATGGGACCGTAGTTTTGAAATTGCTGATAGTCTCACACGTCTGTTATAAATTTTGTTTTTGTCATTGGAGCAGCACTGGGAATCTAAGTGGTATAGAATTGTGCGATAAGTATAAATATACAGCTTAAATTCTAGTTTATAGCGAGAATTATTGTTTTCGTCACATAATATTAAACAGCGTTAAAACAATTATTGTTATTTAACATACATGCAAAACATGTAAGGTATACCCTTAAGCTAATGATAAGTGTTTTAGAAACTTAACTTTAGGAACAGGATATTATCATTCACTTGAACCTTGCTTGAGATAACATTCTGGAAAAGATTATGATTAAAATATAAAATAGTTTTATGAAGTAAATGTTTTCGAGTCATTGTCTGATAAAAAAAAATCCTTACCAAATAACACTTCAAAATGTGTTAATTCACAGAGATAGTGAAACCATTTAGTTTTATATGACAAAACATAATCTCTATAATAATTTGTATTCTTTAAATGAATTTGAATCTTGATTAATTTTCTTACTAACGCGTCTTACTAAACGTTCGGGTTATATGCTTAGGCCTATGTACTAGCTACGTTAATGATTTTAAGGATGAAGAATGTGATATTTAGATTATGTGTGTCCACAATTGCGTGTAAAGAAAGTGTAAAACCATTTTGGAAAATCCCCCAACCAAGATTCCAACCTCAATCTTCCCGTCATCAGCAGTCTACTCTACTGCGAGAGTGACTCCTTGGACCATGAAGCCACCAAAGTCGGTGTTTTTTAATTTAATTCATATCAAAGTTTAACTCTTGAAAATGTACAGTAAAAATTATTTTTCAAAGACATTTAAATAGTTTTGGGTGTTTAGTTTATACACAAAAAATATTTTAAATATGTATAATGCAATTTTTAAAAGTATATTATCTTGCTTGTAATATTAACAAAATATTTTTAATAAAACAACGATACATCTATAAAATAGCTACATAACAATATTGATTTGAAGAAGTTAAGCCCTCATTTGAATTATGGATCCGTATTCTAAGAATACCTATCTTAAGTAGACATCGAATAATATCATGAAGGAGCAAGCGTTGTTAAAATAGCAAATCCTCGCTCCTTCATTGATATCATACAAATATATCCGTGGGTATCAGAATGGATATTAGGGTGGAAGATATTCGGTTGCTTGGATACCAAGACTTCTTTTGAATGTAGCAGTAGCATCCGGCCAATAAGCGGGTATTGTGTGCCGGGCCAAACCACGCGGTGAGGAGCGCTCGTTAGTATAGGCAGCCCTCAATACAGGCCTACATGGCGGGTGTAGCCATCAGCATCGGGAGGCGCGAGGCTTCAACAGAGCTGTAATCCGATACTTTTTACTACCACGTGACATGGTTATCAAGACGAATAAAGACCAGGGAGGCCTGGGTTTGACCCCAGGAAGCAGTTATAAAGCTGTATAAGGCCTCTTATCACTATTCAAATTCATTATAGAATAAAAGTTTTTTGATACGACTTAAAATTAACATTTATATTCTGAAATTTATTAAGAGACAAGATATTAATAGTTTATCAATAGCATTGGTAAAATTTGTAAAAATACGATGTTCTGATATTAATAAATAAGATGCTAAAATAAAACTCGTACACTACTGTATACAAATATACTTTATTTTTAAATCAAAGATTTATATTTTGATAAATATACACGTGCTTCTAAATTAAAGTAATATCTGGATATATTATATTTTATAATCCCTATAAACATATGCTTTTCATTTATCAATCTACTTTTATTGTAAATCTAATAATTTTTAAAGGCATATTGTTAATAATCTAACCTATCTAACCTATCTAACTCTATTACTAGAACAATATGGTTAGCTCCATTTCGCCTATTTAACTATATTACTAGAACAATAAGACCAGCTACATATAGCCTATCTAACTCTACAATACATATTCAAAAGTGTGAGCCCACAAGTGAGCTATACTGGCCGTGTGGTTTCCATCGATAGCGATGATAGTGCCATCGCTTACTGATAGAGGGTGTCACGAAGTTAGCACAACGTCACCTCCATCCATCAATCTCAGTTTTCTAAACAGGAGCTGCTACTTGTGTTTTCAAGTATCTCCTCATTTGTCCTCAAGAGGCTAGGTTCGACTCCATTCCAGAGCCACAGCGACATAGATAATTGTTGGGAGTGCCGGGGATCAACCAAGGAGGTTTTGAATCTGTAGCCAGAAACTACCACCATTAGACCACAGGGATGGTCTAAAGTCAATAAACTGCTTAGAACAATAATGTGACAAATATTTATTCTTTATTTGAATTATTCTCTCAACTGTTTTCACGCCAGGTTATGTTGGGCTAGGATATGTTCTTTTATGTAACACTTGCTTGTATAAATTTACTGAATTATACTTTAATGTATCATTCTAAACATCCTCCATCCTCCCAATACTATTTTATATCTTAGACGTCACTCCTTCATACTCACCTCAGCTGGGGGTAGGTTTGTTATCTGTTCCTTCATCGGGACGGTACTCGCTCAAGGGGTGTGGCTTGGGATTCAACTAAATAAGCCTATTATAATATTACCTGTGCTATGTATTAATGACTATTAACTGCTTTTTAAATATTTTATAATATATTATTGTATACATTCATACGTACATTATTGTTATTATTATTATTATTATCACCGCGTTTTACTACCCGTTCGGGCTATACGCACTTACGCTAATGTGTAATGGTAGGGTGATTGTGAGATGAAATGGAGGACCTACAGTTTAACGTGGAATCCGAACCACGGTGGAGGCCTGGCATTCCACACATTCACAAGATCATACGCACGATAAATTGTGGGACAGAATAGCTATCGTTATATTTATTTGCTACATTAATTCTATTGAAACTATTAATTATTATTGATATTGGACTATAATATTATTTCACAGTAATATAATCCAATTTATAGATATTACATTAACATTAAATTTATGTTTTGATATATTATTATTGTGTGGTTGTTTAGGATTTTAACTTATTTATAAATGAAAAAATCAACAATATCTGACACCCTACTGCCCTCTATAAGCAATCTAAAATTAAGTTATTTTAAAATTGATATTTCCCATGTATTACCTGTGTTTTGTAACTGTTTGAGTTAAATGGCGTGTAATCAATTCTCTCGTGAGGTCCATTACAATCCAGGCAATAGCCATTAAAGCTCTAAACTGCAAAGAATCGACCGTGTAAACCATTTCACAATGGCAATAAATGTTAACTTAGGGGTGCATGTAGAGGGTTGTAAATGTTGAAACAAAACCCACAAGGGAATTTAAACTGAAACAAATTGTAATATTAAAGTTGAACGGTTTATAAATTTACAAAACATTTATAAAATGTCTATACCAGCATTGTCCAGCATTGTTTAAGAATATTCCGGGAAATAAATGATGTACTGATATTGTAACATGTGTAATTAAGGTTGTTTATAACTAGATATAATTTTATTCTATGCATACAAATAATATGTATGGAAATATATATATCTTTTTGGATAATATTTGGTAATTAAACTCGTGTGGCTTTACTTACGTATGTGTCTCCTACCACGCGCTCGCGCTCCTATGTACTAATCACACTAATGTGTTAGGGATTAGGAAGGAAGGATTTAGAGTAAGTATAACCGCATTTTCAAAGAGAGAGATTGTAAAACCATTTGGATAAACCAAACATCAGTCCATCCGACTGGGATTGAATAACAATCTCCCCATTCTAGTGTATTGCGAGAGTAGCACCTTAGACCATGTGGCCGCTGAAGTGGATTTATGTTATGTTAATTTTGAGTTAACAAAAAATCTATTTTATTGTATAATACATTGGTTGAGCTAGCTATTAGTTCATGTATCTTTCAATATTTAAACTTAAATGCTTATTTTATTATTATTATTAGCACCGCGTCTTACTACCCGTTCGGGTTATACGCACTTACGCTAATGTATAGTGGTAGGGTGATTGTGAGATGAAATGGAGGACATACAGTTTAACGTGGAATCCGAACCACGGTGAAGGCCTGGCATTCCCCACATTCACAAGATGTCTTGTCAGAGGTGAAGGAAGGGTTTGGTAATCAGATAAATCTGTGCCGGGACCGAGGATTGAACCTCGGCCGCCAGCATAGAAGTCTGACACCTTACCCCTAGACCACCAGGTCACCAAAATGCTTATTGTAAATAATATACACGGTAAACTAAATAAATGTGCCAGAAAATAAATAATATAACCGATATAACTGGATGTTTGTGTTGTTTTCTTTTATTAAAACTTTTATATCTATATGTGCAGTTTAACCAAATCTGGTGCACATTTTGGGGCAAAAGGAAACGGCTTAAACTAACAGATGTGTTCTTATCAAGGTTTATATATCAAAAGCATAATAGTTCAGATAAATAATAATATTTTAGATTTTCACTTAAACAAAGAATGTCGACGTTTCATGACCCGATTAAATCGAAAAAGGTGGTTTTTTGCGATTCCATTTCTCCATTTCATCTTGGACTAGTGCCAAAACCATTTTACCAATCAAGCTAAAACTTGGTATCCAGGTACCTCATGAAGTACCCCCGCGGGGTGTTTAGAACAAATTATATAAATCTAAAACTAAGAGTAATTTACTGATGGAAAAAATGATAAAAAAAAATGACTTTCTCAAAATCCATTCTATGATTTTAATTACATTTTGTGTCTACACACCACTTAAATTAAAAATTTAATTGCAATTTGGATTTTCCTATGAAAATTACTTGGAGGGTATTATACATAAGCAGAAATTACCAAATTTGGTTATATCCCCGTAGCTATTTGAGATACGAAATAATCTATCATTGTAAAGTTTTAGTATTATTGATTACTAGCAGCCCATCCCGGCTTCGCACGGGCATAGTAATATAATAAAAGAAAATACACAATGTTTTACAGTGAGTTTCTAAAAAAATAACATTCATTGAAAACAAAAAACTAAGATATTAATTTTTTTTTGTGACTATATTTTCTTAAACTTTTTTTTGTATTTATATTGTTTTTTATATTTTTTTATATAATTTTTTATATATTATTTTTCAATTTTATTTTTTTGTTGTCATTTTTCAATATTTTTTTTATTTATACTTATACTAATTGTTAAAAGGTCATAGCCGTAAAACAAAAGCCATTTAATTTATTGAGTAAGAGCCTCCCTGTAAACAATATTTGATGTGGTTTTATTTAGTGGCAGCAAAATAAATTGATTTTCAGGGGCTCCAACCCGCGATAGGCCAACGTATAATTGACCATGAGTAAAACATTTCTTTCGCAGATCGATCCCAACTAATTCGAAGGTTTGACCTTGGGACTTGTTAATTGTTAATGCGAAATATGTTTTTACCGGAAATTGAAGCCGTTTAAATGGGATTGGCAAATCACTTGTGATCATCGGTATCCTCGGTATATGAGCTAGTTGACCAGCTGCTGGACCGGTCATAATAGTCGCTACAATTAAATTTTCCTTTAACTCCTTAA
>CABFOV010000519.1:93127-106102 GCA_902141375.1 Timema poppense
TATTTAAATCACTTATTTACTTATTAACTAAATGTACAACATAAACAAATGAGTCTAGTCTGAAAATAACTTTTTGTATGGGTTTAGTAATTTAAAAAATTTATTTACTTATTATTTAAATCACTTATTTACTTATTAACTAAATGTACAACATAAACAAATGAGTCAAGTCTGAAAATAACTTTTTGTATGGGTTTAGTAATTTAAAAAACAAATTATTATCAATCGACAAAACATTATCAACATTATAATTCCGAGCACGACCGCTAGCTAGCCGAGCGGAGTTTTTTCTATTATTTAAACTCGTGATATCTTTTGAATGGAATATCCAAATCGAATCATTTAAAAGGTGATATGAAGGTATTGAAGTAGTCTTAAATAATGTTCTATTTATTTTGATAACGATCAATACCTAGGTACGAATAAAGAGCCTTTTCTAGCGGTGGTATTTTAATAATTTTTTTTAAATAAAAGGACGCTTATTGTGACGTAACTATAAAAGATAGAGACATGCTGTCGCGACATTTTTATAGATAGTGATGTGTCCTGAAAAATTGTAATACATCATTTTGTTCTATCATTAATAGTTTTCGCAGCGCACGCGATTGAAGGAAGTTTTTTGTTTATTTTTTTACACCTTGGGTTAGATTATTCAAGTTTTAGTAAGCATCCATAATTTTATTGAAAATGAAACATAGCCTATGTCACTCGGGAATAGTGTAGCTTGCCAACGGCGAAAGAATTTTTTAAATCGGTCCAGTAGTTTCGGAGCCTATTCATTTCAAACAAACAAACAAACAAAAAATCAAATCTTTCCTCTTTATAATATTAGTATGATAAAGGATTTTGTTTGAAATATATTTTTATCAAATCAATAGTTTATGAGCTAATAACGACTATAGACTTGTTTTCAATAAATTCTTTGAAAATGAAATTGATTGTTAATCCCTTTGTTGGGCACAGATGTACTGCACCTCTTTTACTGTTGATTTAGTAAGTATATATTATGTTATATTATTTTAGCTCTTTCGTAGAATGTGATGCTCTTTTTACTTTATGTTGACCCACATGTGCCAGCCATTGACTCTCATATCATGTTGCACCGTTAGGTAGAGTAGGCATACCACCCAAAGATAATTTTCACCCGATAGGCTAACGGGACAGGAATAGTGGGATGTTTATAATACAAAATAATAGGAAGGATGAAAATAGTAATTTAATGAATATGAGAAAAAAAGTTTTAATTCACAATGAGCTATACAAGTTCAAAATAATATGTTAGACTAAGTTGATGGTGTAGGCAACTGCCCCTTAAATCTGACACAAAAGTCATCCGAGAAAGTCTTGAAAAAATAATATGTATTATCATTTGTCTACGACTGATAGTGACTAAGAAAAGGGGTACAACATCACACCATTAAATATTGAGCTGAAGTTATCTATGGTAAACCTTTCCTAAGGAAGCACATATCACATCATAGAAAGAATAGCAACACAGATTATATAATCATATAACATAGTAATAGTCAATGACAAAAAGTAACTTAACATAGTGGTATATCGCCATATGGTTAATTATTTAAAACTAGTAGTATTTGGTAGCTGTATCCCTAATGAGACACCAAAGGCTAATAGTATTATAAACATGAGAGTTCATATGCCTGAGACAAATGGCAGTAGCCATAAACGAATTGTACAAAACTAACTTGACTTGACCTTTATTTTAATTTAAGTAATATAGTGAACTCCATTAAATGGTAGAATTTTTAATGTATGTTAGACTTAGACGAGGAGAGTTCTGGGCTTATAATTTAGCAATTTTCAGGCCTGATCCTAATAAGGAATGTATATTTTGGTATAGTTTAATAAGTAACTCCTTCAAGGACTGAAACATACAATACACTAACATGGGGAGAGATGGATAGTATCATGGTACCAGGGCCCGGGAAGCTGGGGTGCTCGCCTGGTTTGGTGTTTATGATTATTAAAATCTCAGATTTTAAAATATTTTTCCCTAACACTATAGTATACATATTTGAACCTAGTTTAGTGGCAAATTGATTGTCTATTGCTTAGAGCAAATTATATGAATATAGAAAATAACTAATATACCTAGAACCTTTCAACTGTAAAAATTCATTATTGTACGCTAATGGCGAGGATAGTCGTACCATCACTCTCAAGCAAGACAGTTTTGTATTTAGCTTACATTATTTACGAATCTACAAGGAATGTTCTCACACTGTACAAGAAGTGGCTCAGGCTGATCCTCGACTATACATGTCCGGCTTGGGGCCACCTGGTGGACAATATTTGTTGGTAATCACGCCATCGACCTTGGAGGGTGCCACTGACATCCTAAAGCTCGACTCAGATAAGAGAGAAGTGTAAAACAGTTGATTGGGGATTGGGAGGCTCTCATCCAGTCCACTATAGAGTAGGGTCTCCATAAATAACGCTAGAAACCCTTATTCGGTCTGCAAATACATTTTTTTCATATTAATCTTAATAATAATTTTCTTTTCTTTTTTTTCAGAGCCTTAACGAAATACGACAATCCATTATAGTCAATTCCCAAAAATCACACGGTGTAACCAATTGGCCGGTACGTGTTGGAATTTACTCTTAGGTTTCCCTTCAGGGAGCATCAGAGCATTCTAATATGCTTCTGCTTTTGCTAGAGTCATAAGTGGATTCCGTGAATTGAGCAGCAAACACACTACTCCCGAACGATATAATAGTGAAAACCCCTACATTTTAACAAAAATAATTTAAGTACAGAGATTCTATCAACCCTATGTTGGGGCTAACAGAAAAATTTAATAGGTGTTCATACAAAACAAAGTATTCTATCTGTGTTGTGCTGTCAGGATTGCTGGTTCTATAATTGTTGATGTGCTGTTTTGATGGGATATTGGAAAGGTCCTCCTGCAAGCGCTGATGAACTAAGATGTGTGTGTACAATTATTATTGTTGCACTCTCATATACATTCATTCTAAACTAGCACAAGTATAAAGAAGGGGGAAAGAAGTTTGGTGTATCTCGAGCATGTTCTGTAAGAGTTAGTCTAGGTTTTTGTCATTAGTGCGTAGGTGTGCTCATATCACTTATTTGACAGGCGAGAATCATGCGTCCAAATCAGACTGTTCAAAATGAGCGTCTACTTGGTTAAAGATGAACGTCTGTGATCACGTAAGAAAGCTAACATCTGAGAGATGAGTAAGAAAACAGTTATGTATGGTGGAATATTGGCTCTTATATGGCTATATTTATAACAATATACTATGTTTTAATGTGAAGGGCTAAAATGAATTAGCCTTGCACACAATTTTTATACCACGCGTCAAAGATACACCAAAACTATATTGTGGTCTGAATCAAGCTCTTCTAAGGACTTTAGTACCAATGTTCATCTGATCCCTCTGTTAACATAGAAATCGAGAACGTCTTGGCTAAGCAAGGGATTGGGATGGGGGAGATGGTAAAAGTGACCTATTGCTGATCCTCTACTGGGAGGGAAGGAGAATCAGGTGGGAATTGCTATGGGAGGGCAGCTTTGGAAGGTGCCTTAGCCTGAGGGAGGTAGAAGGATGGTCCCTCTGTCAGTAAACTAGTGAATGAGTGCACCAGTGATTTTGGTTTCTGATCAGGAGTCACGGTCGTCTTCACTTCCATGATGTGTCCCGAGGGCTTCTTGCCTTCGCTTTGGCCATCAATCTTCCCTTTTTGGGCCTTGGAAACTCCTATCATCCCTGCAACTGGTAAGGCCTTGTACGTTGGGCAGCACCGCTAAGCCAAGGGGTGAGCTCCTGAGCAGTGCAGACACTTTGGGGGATCACTTATTTCCTATTGACACGCACCCTCCTCATGATCTCTACCAGAGAATCCACATATAGGATTCCTTTGTCAATCCTTCCACTTAACACTGAACCAGAATTAGTTTTTGCACTGAACTGGGCCACCGGGATAATTTTATATCCCCATCTTGACGCGGATCCCACAAAGTACTGCAAGATCATACTGTATCACAGCACTCTCACCAGGAGTCAAAGCAACAACGATATTTGGCAACCATTGCTTCTCCTTGGTTTTCTGATTACGCTTTCATTGGTAGAGCATCCGAGTTACGGTTTTCATGGGGAAACCCATTTCCACCAGATTTTCGTGAATCTCGTCAGGCTTTGTGTGAGTCAGATTCCTTTCACCACGAACCTGGCCAGCCGCTCCAATCCCATCTTGTGGGACCAATGATGGGTACCCAATCTAGGCAAGAACACATGGAGGGTGCAGTAATCCTTCTCCGACCCACACAGGAGGGGTACTAGTTCTCCCGGCTGCTTCACTGTCTCAATGGGCTAGTGAAACTAGAACTGGATGGTCCTAGCCACTTTGAAGCACTCATACACATCACACAGTATGATGGGAGGGATCTACCCCTTCGAGCATGGCCACAAGTAAGCGGTTGGGGCTAGGAGCGGTTTTTGTTCTTACCTTTTGTTTTCAACCGCCTCCCACCTTGGCCCAACACAGACACATCTGGATCACCCTTCCTCTTGCTCTCATTACCAGTGCTACCGCCTAAATGATCTTCTTGGCTTTGCCAACATTTCACATTCAGTGGGGTCCTGCAATTCTGCCCCAAATTGGAAGGGATATTTTTACCCAATCCACACGTTTTTATCTATTCCTCTTGCCCTGAAGAAAACACATAGTGTACCAAAAGTATATAGACAGATCGTCATGGAAACAACCAAAGCACCCTATCATCCTGGCGTTGACACACTACTGAATCATTCTGTATCCTGTAATTCTGAAATCTCTTACTAAAAGCACTGTTGTCAAAATTATCAAAAGCTAATGCTGAAATAAATCTCAAAAATGTTATATATATATATATATGTATGTATACATATATATATGTATACATATATATATACATATATATATGTATGTATATATATATATATATATGTATGTATGTATACATATATATATAATATTAATCGCACGTGCTTATAGGTACATATCGTTTATTTCATTAACATCTATATTTTGTTGTAGAGTGACTCCTTAACACCATTTTAAAATATTCTTTTATCAATAACTATATATGATTAATTTGGAATCACGAAGTGCTTGAGATTTAAAATAGTATTAGTTTTATGTACTCTACATCCAACTTAGTTTAAAATGCACATATAAATTAATACATCAGTATATTATTATTATTACTGCTAGCACCATGTCTTACTACCCGTTCGGTTTATACGCACGCTAATGTGTAATGGTAGGGTGATGGTGAGATGAAATGGAGGACCTACAGTGTAACCTGGGATCCGAACCACGGTAAAGGCCTGGCATTTCCCACATTTAGAAGGTGTGATTAATACACGTCTTTTCAGAGGTGAAGGAAGGTTTGGTAGTCATATAAATCTGTGCCAGGACCAAGGATTGAACCCGGGACCCCCAGGACACATTTCTGACACCTTCTCCCTAGACTATCAAGCCACCAATAAATCAGTATAAATATCACATGTTGAACCAACTCTAATACTTTAAAATAACAACAGAATTATTTATCATTGTTTCGGTACCTTTGAGGTTAAGTTAATCAAGTATTAAAAATACGCTATTCACCCTTACATTTTAGTTAATGTTTAGAGCTTAAATTTTAGTTCCCATAATTTAACCTTGGCAAAAAAATTTAAAATATATTGATATATAAATTATACTTAAACGGTATATATTTATATACATATTATTTTATAGCTAAATTTTAAATCTATAATTGAAACCACTTTATTTTTTAAATGGATCTGAGCTTTTTTCACATAGCGTAATTTATTTCTAAATGAGTAAAATAATAGTTTGGTAAAGCCAAGACAAATTACAATTATTTTAGAAATAAGATTTAATTTGACTGTTTCTATCACTTGTTGAATCTTTCTCTATCTAAATCATTCATTTATGAATTAAAATATCTAATGTTAGTACTTAGTAAAAAGAAATATTGTTTTTTTATGGTAAGTAATAGTTTCACAAACTATGCACAAGTTATAGTATTCTAATCCAGTGCAAATCTATAAAGTGGAAAGTAAAATGAAAAAAACCTAGTAGTAAAAAGCAACGTGTACGTACAAAGAATGATAAAGAACGGCATGTCTTTATGTAAAATGGATGATGTGGGTTTGTATCCGGTAACCCGGGCTTCTTGGATTCGCTATTTCCTCTCTTCTTTTTACACGATCTAAAACTTTTTTTCTCCGTCTACCTTTTCTCCTTTTGGTACAGTTATTTGGGTTTTATTGTTGCACATCAAAGCAAGTTGCAAGGTAAGGATGTGCTGTAACACTGCTGAGGTCAACGAATTTTTAACTATGTTTCAAATATTTAGAGAAGAGTTAAGACAACTCTACCTGTGAGGTTAGTCATGAGGAAACGCAAATTCTAAACAACAGAATATTATTTTTTTGTGTTTGCTTTGGAAATTCTCAGGTATTACTGTTCTTCGGCATTAAACCCTAACTAAGTTTTTAAAAATCTGTTTGTACACGATCTACTGCAAGATATTTATAGTTACTAACTAAGGTGCACTAAGCTTGTTCCAAGATCATCCGTGAATACTGAAACTACTTTTAAAATTGGCATATTATGAGTAACTACTAAATTTTCACTTAACATTGAATATCTTTTAGCTGATATTGTAACAGTTTCATATAATTTGGTTTAACTATAATCTTTATCGTAATTTTAGTCTCTACATAGTTTTATTGCACTCTACTAAATCACAAAGTACTTTCTACTCCATTAGTGGAGGACACGTTTGTTATTTGTTGGAATAAATTCTAATGGTTTTGTAGATACTAACACATTTGTATCGATTTCAATAAACAATTTCGTTAAAGTCACTTAACGGTAGTAGCTCCATCTCGCGACACGTGACTAGATCATTTCAGACGCGTGTATGAATACAAACATTTTAAATAAATATGTTCCGAGATCAAATATTTAGGGATTTTCAAGGTAAGTCCAGTTTCCAATAGTAAAATTTAGTTATGCATCCATAAATATAATTATTAAATTATCCTAATATATTTCAATACATTATCCGTCAATAAATGAATACGTTTGCAAAATACTTTGCCTCTATAATGTATTTTAATTAATAAGTCCCCTCAAAATGTCTGATAATATTAAATAGGAGTATCACGTAGAACAATCGGAACAATTTTATAGTATTTTATAAATTGTTTAGTTAATAGTAGATTATTATAATAAGACCGAGGGTTAGCCACTCCTGGTTTCTAGAGAAAATATAGACTAATCAATTATATCCTAGTTTTATTGAAAAATCATATGTTTTGCTTGATGTATAATATGCCATTGCTATCCTATTTCTTCTATACTAAATTATTTAATCTATGGCATCAGGAAATTAATAGTTCTTTACACCACTTCCAAAAGTAAGTCACCTTCACCTATCTTTAGAGTTAGTTATATCTAAAACAGATTGGGAATGATAATTTGGAGATTACTAAGAACAACATTTAAATTGACAGGGTTAAAAAGTTAAAATATTTAGGAAATATTTTACTAGAAATTATGATATTAAATTTTAAATTATGAAAAGAATACTGTCGGTAAATGCATTCTATTACTTGGTCAGTAAGTTGATGACATCTTGCCTGCTTTCAAGGAAATCAGAATATACAAAACAATAACCTTACCGGTTTTTCTCTCTGTGGGTGTGAAACGTGGTATCTTACCTTGCATGACGAAGTATTATTTCAGGATTTTCAAAAACAAGGTCCTTGTGAATATATTTGATCCAAAAGGAGACGAGGCTACTGGGGAGTACAGGATGTTAACTTGTTGTTTCTCATTGTTCATTCCTTGCGTCTTTTCTCTACACTTGCACAAACAGCGCCAACCACCCTCTCCACTGCCTGTGCCGCTCCACCCTCTACTCCACGCCAATGATAACACTCCTTTCTATTTTATTGTACCACTTGGCAGGCACTATCTCTTTCTCATGTGCCAAAGGGAAGTTTCCATTGGACAAGGCCAGGCAGTAATAGAGGGTATAAGACACGGGAACCTCTCGCTCAGATTTCGAGTAAGAAGAAGTTGGTGGCGAGCGTCGTATGATCAGCCGTTAACGGCCAGTGTCCCCAGACACTAAGTTGGCACTGTATGTAGACGACACGGCTCTATTATTGTAGTCATGTTGAGGACAGCTGGTGGAGAAGTGACTAAAGACGCACCTGACGTAGTTGGAGGGTTGTCTGCCCACCTGGAGGGCAAGTAATAATATGAAGAAGAGCAAAGCAGTGCTCTTCATATGGAAAAGTAAGTTCTACAGGCTGGCCCCACTATGGCTGTTCGGAGAGCAGCTGGACACCAAACTGACCTGGCGACTACACTATAACGATAGACTTAACAAGGCGAGGCAAAGGCTGGTAATCCTAAGCCCACTGCTTACCAGGCGTAGCACCCTGTCTACAAGGAACGGTCTGACGCTGTACAAGCAACTGCTCAGACCGATCCTCGCCTATGCGTGTCCCGCTTGGGGGAACCGGCGAGTTTACCGAATAGCAATTTTTCGAAAATCAGTTTTTCGAAATTCAATTATTAAAAGCTTTATTTTTCGAAAACCAAATTTTCGACATAGCAGTTTTTCGAACTAATAGTTTTTCGAAAACAACTTTTTCGAAAATCAATTAGGCGAAAATTAATTTTTCGAAATCATTTTTTCGGGAATAAATTTTTCGAAATGCAGTTTTTCGAAAACCAATTTTCGATATAGAAATTTTTCGAACGAGAAGTTTTTCGAAAATGAATTTACCTCAAATCTATTTTTCAAAACAAATGTTTCAAAAAGGAAATTTTTGAAAATAAATTTTTCGAACGATAATTTTGAATAATAATAAAATTATAACTTTCTATGCAATGATTAGTAATTTTAAATAATTCAAAAATTATATTATGAAATAATTTACTAAGAGTTGTGCTTGATCTTAACGCAAGTTAAAGCGCGCTGCTCATTAAAACATTATAATTTTACTTTAAACCAACTGTACTTTTCCTAGAAAATTAGTGTAGGTTATTATTGTTGGTAATCCCCCCCTCTAGAGGGCGAGAGGAGTAGGGGTAGGTGATTCCATTTCCTTTAAAGGCGTGGATTGGAAGCTTGACACATTCTATTAGGCTCATTCAAGCTCCATCTTCTTTAATACAAAGTGTGTTAACATTTATTCTCAGTCTAAAAGTATTGTTATGGCGTTAAAGTTTGTGATGAGTGAAAAAGGAAGACGTAAACTCCTACTTGACGGTCATTTATATTACAAAGAAAAGCAAGTTTAAGAAAGGGTTTATTGGAAGTGTGAAAGATTTCAAAGTGTAAAGTGTGGAGCGCGAGTCATAACAAAATCAGACAGTATTATTTTAAGTAAGAGAAATGAGCATAATCATCTAGGGGACGCTGCTCATGTGGATGCAGAGAATTTAATGGCAAATATCCGTGACACGGCAAAAAACACCCGTGATACACCAACTTGTATCTTGGCTTCAGTCTCGAGTGGAGCTAGTCAAAGTGTCGTTGCAAAATTACCTAGTGTGCCGAATATGAAACGAACAATAAGAAATATTCGAATGAAAGCAAATGCGGGACCAGCTGTTCCTAGTTTCCGTCGCGACATTGTGTTTCCTGATGAATACAAGATAACTGTAACTGGAGAAGAGTTTTTAATGTATGACTCAGGACCTCAAGATGACCGTATACTTATATTTTCTACCCGAAGAAACTTACAGCTTCTTGGACGTTCCAAGCATTGGTATGCTGACGGCACCTTCAAGACTGCTCCACCCCTATTTGAGCAGTTGTATACTATTCACGGATTTGAAGCAAATAACTCCATCCCACTTGTGTATGCACTTCTAGCGGACAAGAGACAAGGAACTTACTCTCGTCTTTTAAGAAAGGTGAAGGAGCTAGAGCCAGCTTCTAATCCCCAAACCTTTATGACTGACTTTGAGATGTCAATGATAAATGCAGTGAAGGGTGAGTATCCTCTTACAAACCATCGTGGCTGTTTCTTCCATTTTTGCCAGTGTATTTTTCGTAAAATTCAAACAAATGGTTTGAAACAACGCTATGAGAATGATGCAGATTTTTCACTAAAGCTTCGCATGTTACCCGCTCTTGCGTTTGTTCCTACTGAAGAAGTCGTGGGCACTTTTGATTCCTTGTGCAATAGCAATGTATTGCCCCAAGAAGCACAACCTATTATAGATTATTTTGAAGATGTGTGGATTGGCCGTCCAGATTGTCGTTTGGGCCGCCGCCCTCCAATTTACGCACACCAAATTTGGAACTGTTATGATAGTGTTCTTCAGGGGCTACCTAAGACAAACAACAATATAGAAGGATGGCACAGAGGCTTCCAACAACATATCTCTGCAAGCCATCCCAGTATTTGGAAATTCGTCTCAGCAATCAAGATGGAGCAGTCTCTCAATGAGGTCCGAATTGAGCAGTACATCAGTGGGCAGGAAACTCGTCAACGTAAGAAATACCGAAACAACATGGAAAGGTTGAGGCGAATTGTTGCTGGCTGGGCCCAACATGGGAACGTGTGTGACTATTTGCGAGCTGTTTCACACAACATTGGGTATTAATACTAATTTATGTGTAGAGACTAGTTTTAATGAAATTTAATACCTTGAAGAGGTTTTTTAATTTGTTTGCACCCATAAAAAAAATTAACCTTCAAATAAATAGCCAGTAAAAATAACGTGTTTTTTTTAATTTGCTAAGTTGTGCTGTGTTGAAGTTTAAAAAATAATTTTGATTATTTTGTATAGTGTTTTATAAAGGGTTTGTGCATTGATAGATAAAAAAAATAGATTTACGAAAAACGTATTTTGAGAAAACTTGCCTTACGATAGTTATTTTGGAAGTGTTAATAATATTAATAACTATTAAAATAAATAATCAATATATATTTATAAATTATAGAACTCATTTAAGTTAAATCGTTCTTCTTGTTTTAATTTTTTTTATTTAAATTTCTATTTATACATTTTTGAAAAACTTGTTTTACGATAGCATTTTTCGATAGTTTTTCCAGTGGATAATAATTTCGAAAAAAAATAGTCCTCGATTCGATTAAACAACTTCCGGAAAACTCGCAGTTAGCTAAATTGATTTTCCAAGAAAAAAAATTCAGTTAGCAGTTCGCAAAATTGATTCTTCAAAAAATTGATTGTTCGATAAATTTATTTTCGATTATTTGACTGTCGAACAATTGATTTTCGATAGATTCACTTCGGGAAAATGATTTTCGGTGAATTGATTTTCGAAAAATGTGATCGCGACAAACATTTCGTTCGAAAAATTGATGGTTCGAAAAATTGATTTTCGACAAAATTACTTTCGATGGTTTTGTATTCGGTGAATTGATTTCGATAAATTGATTTTCGAATAACTTGTTTTCGAAAAATTAACCTAGACTCCCCGCTTGGAGCCACCTGGCAGACACATATATATGGAGCATGCAGGCGTTCTAAGGCAAGAGTCTGAAGATCATAGTGGAGGCAATTAGGTACGTTTGCAATGTGATTCTGTACCGGTATATGAAGATGCCTACCATCAAGAGCCCCAACCAGAAGCTGGCGCAGTCCTTCTATGACAGGCTCCCTGGTGCCACCAATCCACTTATCCAAGGGTTTGGGAACTATGCGATTGACCCTAGAGGATGCCACCGAAGTACAGTGGGGTCAAATCCCGAAAAGCTGGCCGAAAGTCGAAAAATAAAAGTTTTTTTGTAGGGGGTTTAATGTGTAGGGTTGGATAGACTGATACTTGAAGTGGCCAGGTTATTGCTTTTCTATTTTAAATATTTAGTTTTTTGAATAATAATTTTCCCCGCTTTTGTACGTTATTATATTATTGGGTTAGAGTAAAAGCTTATGATTTTTTATAATTCTAGTGTATAATTTAAACCAATAATAAATTTTTTCCCGGTTTCATGAGATATTAGGTTATATAGGCTTTAAAGATTATGGTCTCAATATTTAAACGTTTAGGTTCTTCTAGTAAATCTTTTATTTTGTTACATATTACAGTTTTACTTGTTAACAAAGTGTATTATATATTATTTTGACTATATTTTATCTGTTTAAACATTTATGTTCGCCATATTGGATCCATAATTTTATTATTTTGCAATTTTGAGTTCGGTTTTGTAATCAGCGACGTCGAAAGACCCTAGGTACCAAGTTTCGTACAAAATGAATAACACTTTCATACTTTAGCCAGGTTTGATGAATTTAGAACCGCCATAAGAGGTCCGCTATTTTTTTTTTTTTCATTTCTGAATTTGTATTCGTAATCAGCGACTCTGAAAACCCCTATGTACTAAATTTCATACAAATTGAATAAAGTTTTCGTATTTTTCCCAAATTTTTGGGATGTGGCCCCATTGTGCGACGTCCCAAGGCCCTGCTTGGGTAAAAGAGAAGTGTAAGACAGTGGTTTGGGAGGCTCTCACCCTGCCCCACATAAAATAATTACTTCGCACATAACTCTAAAAAATATTTTTGGTTTAAAAAAGGACTTTTCCCCATTAATAATAATAACCACAATAATATCCCCTTTATTTTTTTCAGAACCTTCACAAAGTGCGACATTCCACTAGAGTTAATTTCCTGGAAACCACACGATGTTACCAATTGGTCGGTACGTGATGGAATTTGCCCTCGTGCTCCCCTCCAGGGAGCATTATAACATACTAATCTGTTTCTATTCAGTGGCTACCAAACCCTGGTGCACTATATGTCCCAAAAGAGCGAATAAATTTTCTAAGGTCAAAAAGAGCTAAAATTGTCTATAAATCCCCTCCCTCTCTCTACTTCCTTCCATCCCACAACAACATATGTTGCCACCTATTAATCCCCCCCCCCCCCCCCCCCCT
>CABFOV010000519.1:114771-133729 GCA_902141375.1 Timema poppense
GGGGGGGGGGGGGGGGGGCGCCTTCGCGTGAAAATTACTGTAGCGCCATGTCTTGGGATGAGGGAGGCAACAGCGCCAAAGAAGGTCGCCTAAGAAATGTAAGAGAGGGAAAAAAACGAGGGAAATGACGTCAGCATTATGCAAATGACTGCTGTTTCCGGGTTTCTGAATGTCTTTCCTCTTTCCTTCTTCTTCATTTATTTTTACTTTTTTTTCACTATTTTTAGCGCTTCTTTTTCTTCTTTTCCTCTCAATGGCCATAATTTTTATGCCATTGCCACATTGCTAAGGAAAGAAATATTGCAAATTGTGAAAGGCTAAGGTAGACAAATTTAGAAGTGAAAAAATGTAGACGTGGCAGTGGGAAGTTTGACTTTTGTTTTGATTAGAAAGGTCAGAGTCTACAGTAGTGAGGCAAGCAACTTATTCTGTTGAGGGATATTAAAATAAATACATTGAAATCAATGAATAGCTAGAATTATATTAAACATGAAATTACTAATGTTTACATTTTTATAATATATTCTACTATAAATACAATTTTATTTATACTAAAATTAGTAAATTTTTTGTATGAGGAATATGTCACATTTGATTTGTTAATTCAAATGGTGGTATAATATGAACATACTAATATTTGTGTATTCAACGTGCTAAATATAAGCACAGATGAATAACATACACCATATACAATTCAATTTTCTTAGTAAGAGACTTTAGTTACGATTAGTAAAGTTAATTATACTTATGTTCACAAATCCATGCATGAATTAATGTGTCATTGAGATGTAAAATTTAATAAACATTATCAGTAGGTTCTACCTGTAAAATGACACTAGTAAAATAGTAAGGTTATCAATTTTGGCAGTTAAAAAATCAGTTTTTTATTTTCCGAACGGAATTTTATAATGAAATTTGGACTGCATGAACACATTTATCATGGAGCCTAACACCTCAATAAACACTCAACCTTATATTAATAGGCTGGCAGTCAATATCTGGGCATCGCTAATAATATTTTTAGACGTACCCTGAAGTTTATCAGTATTTATCTAGATCTGGACAAAGTCTTACTCAACATTTTACTCAGTTGCGAGAATAATGACATAATTCAAAAATAGTCGTTTTTTAGTTATTTGCAAAAAATGAAAGGGAATCTTGAGTACTTTTTACTGGAAAAACGACTTGAGTAAATTTCTAAAATTTGTCGAGAAAGGTCACTAATTTCGTTATTGCGCTGTACATTTTTGTAACATGCCTTATTTCTATAAAGTGTTATCTCAGTTAGAACTTGGTGTTTGATGTGTAAGGTCTATATCGTTCTCAGAAACAAAGTCATATCTTCACTTAAGTCGTCCATATTGCAAAGGTAAGAATAAATTTTGCTTACTCTGTTATCTTTAAAAAAGTATTATTTTGACTTGTGACTTTCTTAGTGATGAATTTTACTTGGCTTATACTGGGAATATTTTGGAATGTTACATTCTTACAATAAAATTATTGTTATGTTTTCGTATTAATTCGCTTTATGACGTTATTCTGAAAAACTATTTTAATTTTATAATATTGAAATCAGTATTTTTTTCCATTATGACTTTATTTTCGAATAAATATTACTGTTAATTAGTATTTAGTTTGTATTATTATTGATTATGACGTTATAGCCAAAAATATTTTAACTCAATAGGCTTTAGATACCAGTTTCTAGTTGTGACTTGATAACTATTTACCTAATTTTAAATAGTAATTCTACTGAAACTTATTAAGTTAATCATGATTATTTCTTTTTCAGTATTAATGGCTTCTCGGGGTAGATTGATGGTAAAATTATCCACGAAAGCGTTAGACTCTGAAGTTGTTTCTTCCTCTGAACAACAACTCCTAAAAGAAGATGGTATGCAAATTTGGCATAGAAATGTAATGTATGCTTTATATGGGGACTATTTTTAAGTTGGCTGAGAGACAAACACATTGGGAGGCCCTTTACTTTCCGTGCTCATCCTGTCAACTGTTATTTATTTAGGTTCATTTAGTGACAGAGCTTATTGTGTGGTTTGGAAATGGGGGAGGGAGCACTCTAAAGGTCAACCATTGATGAGTGACCAGCTTGTCTAATAATGAACCAGACAGGGAGTAGAAATATATGGTTTGTTAAACTAGATAAATACATAACACAATTTTTAAACGGAATTTACTAATTAAAATAATTTCCTCAAACATGCAATGTAATTATCTAATCTATTTGTATTATTCAGTGTTCATTTTAAATTTTGCTATTTGATTTGATACATTTCCTAGTTATTATTAGGAAATAATGATGAAAATTACTATCATATTCAGTTACTCAAACCAGTTCTAATGCAGTCAAATAATGACCAGTCTGATGTTGAGAGAAATAACAGCAGTGGTTCATCAAGTAGCAACTCCTGTAGTGCTAGCTGAAGTGGATCTGGTTCGTAATCCGAGTCATCATCTGAGCGTAAACTCACTATTTATTTTTATAATCATATATTTTATTCATTTTAATATCAGTGACAGTATTACATTATTTTTGAACCAATCTTATTAACTACTGTGTGGAAACTGATTAGTTATGTATATTTTATTTGTTTCTTTTTTAGATTGTGAGGATTTGATTAATGATCCAACCTATAAAGAGAAAGTGGATGAAAAAGAGAATAGTGAAGATGAGGATAGTAAATATAACAACCAGGAGGCCGAACTCATGGTCCTTGTTTATGATGATAATAATCTCAATACCACTTCTAACAACTTTGCCGGTACTTCATTCAAGTCATCTCAAGGTAACTCAACTGATTTGTCGTTAAACTTGAGCTCAACCAACAAGTCCACAATTTTGATGAGTCCGTTAAAAAATGTAGAAAGCGCCAAAGGAATGAAATTAAATGGAAGAAAAACTTGGCTAAAAAGTTGAGAAATACAGGGAAGTCATACGAATCCCATACCCCAAATAAAAGTTTGAAGAAAGAAATACAAATGAAACCGACATGTATGGACAATTGTAAACTTAAGTGTTCATTTAAAATAACTGAAGAACAACGCCATAATTTTTTTTTAGGTTATTGGGAGATAGGTCATATTGAGATACAGAGGAGTTATATTCAAAATAATATGCAAGTTGTCCAACCAAAATATCGCTATGTTCATGAAGGTATTTTACCAAAATAAACGCCAAAATAGTAATGCTTTTTACTTTCATCTACAGTAAAATAAATAGTGTGTAAGCTTTTCTCCAAGAATACATTAGATCTAAATAATAGGCCAATACGAACCGTGTTATAAAAACAAAATAAGGTTGATAATACTTTACTCGAGGAAGACAAATGAGAGAAACATGGAAAGCATACCAAACTGGATGAGACTATCAAGGATGGTATTAGGGATCATATCCATTCAATCCCACAAATTGAAAGCCATTACACACGCGATAATACATCCAAGCATTTTATCGATGGTAGTAAATGGATTGCAAATATTCATAAAGATTATGTTACAATTTGCAACGAGAAAAGGGTTTCATTTTGCAACTACGCGACATTCTACAGAGTTTTTACTGAAGAATTCAATATTTAATTTTTCCAACCATTAAAGGACTTTGTGACGTCTGTACAGCTTATGATAACGCTGAAGTTGAGGAAAGAGAAAGCCTGGACAATAAATATAAACATAATTTGATTGAAAAAGAATTATCTCGTTCAGAGAAAGATGTAGATAAAGGGAAGTCTGGTATTATATTTGCTGTGTATGACCTACAAGCTGTTTTCCAATGTCCAAAAGGTGAGGTGTTGGTTTTTTATTACAAATTTTACCATTTTATACACTTTTAATTTGCAGATGATAGGAAACCAACAAATCTCTGTATTCTGGAGAAGAGACAGACCCACAGATTTCGACAAGAAAAATGCCTGACAAAGAATCACCAGTTGCTGATGAATCAACTCATCCAATCCATCCTGAAGTTCTACCCAATGGATTTACTTTCTATCAACATCTGACAGGAAATGTTTTAAGATTCCAGAAAAGTGGGCTCTATGGCTCTACAGTGCTAATAACGTTGAAAGGGTAAACTGTTACCAACGCACGAAATATTTTCATTCAAATAAATAAAATATTTCAGCTATTATAGCTAACATGGCTTTTTGTGTTAATTGTTTCAACAACTTGTGTAAATCTAGCGACCAATTTAGTCACCATGATAGCTGGAGCGCTATTCCCCCAGGCCACACTGGATCATTCTAAACGAAAAGAAGTTGACAAAATTTAAAGATGAAAATCAAAAGGTAGCTTTAGAGTTTCTAATGGTCATTTCTATCAGCTTTAAGTTAAGAATTCTTTAGTTAGACAAGGGCTAGCCATCAGAGGCCATGCAAATGATGAAGGCAACTTCATGGAGTTTCTTTGAATGGGAAGTGAACACACGCTTTGTCTGAGCAAATAGCTTCACATAGAGCAAAGTTATACTCATCCTACACTAAAAATTAAATAATTAAAGCCTTAGGAAATGAGGTGGCTTTGGCTATTTTTGAAAACATAAGATTAAGCTCCCCTTTCGTTTACTCTGTGATATGTGATGGCACTAATAATATTTCAGAAAATGAATAGGAGATTATTTGTATACGATGTTATAGTGATGACTTGGAACCACAGGAATATTTTGTGGAATTTTACTAAACCAAATCGGCCACTAGTAAAGCTAGAGCATCACTTATCTGTGATGCTCTTGTCAGGCTGTAACTCCCATTGGAAATTTTTTGGGGTCAGACCTATGATGAATCTGGTAGCATGAGTGGTCATATGAAGGGTGCACAATCCATTATAATTGAAAAAAAAAATCTTTTGGCAGATAACTTGTACTGGGATGCTGATTAACCAAATTTGGTCATGAGATACAGCTGTAATTCAAGCTTAATTTTGAAAAGTTCCATATAATCTGTGAATCAGCCTGGATGAGGGCTATTGCTTTATTCAGAAATATACTTGAATTAAAAGCTCAGTGTTATTTAGGAAATATTGCCAAGATCAAAACCCTCCGTCCAATAAGATGGATATACAGAAGCTCGCAGATAGACTAAATCTAGAAAAAATACACTTTGACCCTTGAAACTTTGAAACATTTGCCTGAAGAAGGCTCTGTAGGTGCTAGCAGTCTTTTAAGCAATTTTTAAAGTGGAGCAGAAAACTTGGGATTTTGTTTAGTTCAAACAGACAATCAATCTTATTGAGCTATTTAGCACTTCTTCAGAACTTGTTAAGTCAGTTTAAACGGTCGTTGATGGGCTAAACGGACTAAGGACTCATGAAATCTGACCTAGCAGACGGGTTTCACTAGCCCTTATAATAAGGTCGCTATAATGTTTTTGGCCACAGCAGAACTAGGTAGAACAGTGGTGAGTCGGTACAATATGATGGAGTGGTGGGGTTAGGTATAACACATCCATCAACACTTCTCTTTCTTTCTGAGGAGTCAAGAGAAAATAAAATGAACAAAGAGAATAATTTTAAACATTATCTTTGATGAAAGTGTAACTGATAGATTATATAGTTTAAGACCATGTGAAGGTTGAGTTTATTTTAATTTCCGAGCAGACAAAATTAATCAAAATAAGTTTTAGAAATGTCATGTTTAGTAATAAATTTATTAATAAATAAAATTCAAATCTTATCTGAAGTGACGTTTAGGGTTGGCTCCACGGCCTAGAAAACTTCAACTAGTTTCATGACACTCTACACTATTTTCTGAATCTTCATAATGATGATGGGAAGAGATGACTCCAAGCATGGCCACGAAGATTAGACAAGGCTAAATTTTTTATGTTTCATTAATTCTGATTTCAGTTTAGATAATACGGCAAGGCACAACATAATTCTCACCAATGTTCTCATACGGACTATTAATTTTTATTTTATCAAAGGATCATTACACTTAGTTTTATGTAACTTTTCAATTTATACATGTAATTTAATTAATGCTAATAAAATTATATTCCTTTTGAGAATATCATTAATAGGACACCAAGAACAGAGAACCATTATAGATAAAGGCACATTGTGTCTACGACAAAAGGTATCATGTATATAGAAATTTCTAGAACATATTTTTCCTGCTTTTGGATATATCCTTTTATAATAAAAAAATTGAGATATATAAATGGCTTATTTTGTAAAGTTTCACAATACTTTTTTTGGCGCTTCATGTTACTAAACGTTTGGATTATACATTACGCTAGTGTTTTTAAAGATGAGTAAGTTTATTTTGATAGGAAGATTACCCGCATTTTCATTGAGGGAGAATATAAAACAATTTTGGAAAAAACTCTTTCAATACTCCCGACTGAGATTTGAGCCTCAATCTCACCATCATCGTCATCGGCATTCTAGTCAACTGCGATAGTAGCGCCTTAGACCATGGGACCACTAAGCAGGTTTTCACATTCTTGAGGCAAAGTAATTCTTGGTTCTATTTTGTCAAATTATTATTACATTATTTTAGTATAGGCCTACAGTCTGAAAGATCAATAATTAAGTTATTCAAAAATATATTTTAGATTAGTATCAAACTAAAGCAGATTGACAAAATAAATATATTTTTGTTTAATTGAACGAAAATAATATTGGTTTAGGATGTCTCTCAATTATATATAAAATTTACAAAATTCGCAAACAATATTCTATTATTTAAAATTACATAACCTATTTACAACTTTTGTAATCAAATAAGTGAAACTATATTTGATCATTTGTTATTAAAGTGACTCATCACAAACAATTGGGTGTGTTTGTAAGGCAGTAAAATCTCCTATATTTTTAATTATGTATATCTCCAAACAATGATCACAATCTCAGTCTCCTTTTTAGATATTGATATGGATTTAAGCTATCTGTATTTAAAACTATAATCATTCAATTTTGGGACACGCCCCATCACTTAATATAAATAATATTGTTCTGAATGTTCATAACTTAGTTAACCGGAGAGTACAAAACCAACTGTCTAATGCTAACTAATGTCACATTACGTTGGATGTTTGCCAATTGTAGCACCTAACTTTATTAAGGAGAACGAGGGTGGAAAAGTGGAAGGGAGTAAAGGGGTGTTCAACCCTCACGGTAAATAAATCTTTCCAACAGGAACCGTCGAGTGCTTCCGAAAACCACCCCTAGGGAGCAACCCCTGATTCTACCCCAACCCCCTCGAACCCCATTCTATTCTGCATAAACTGTTGGGGAGAAGAGTTTTTTTTTTTATATTTTACAGATATATTCCGGATGAAGTAAAAATAATACAATTATGTGTTTGTAACAAAAACATAAATCGAAATGTTATTGAATGAAAAATATAAAGTTCTTTGAAAAAAAATTTTTTGAAGGAGATAATGCAATTTTAGAAGTGATTTTTTTTTCTCCCTGAATTGACCAGGTTTTACAAGTAAATACGTTATTTATAGAGAGTTAAGAGAAAGTGATGTTTCATTTACCACAATTTTATTTCTCACTAGATGATTTCATAATGTGTCTGTGGTAAAATTATAATTGGCTAGTATGAGGAAACATATTTTGTATCAACTTTTATCGATAATGAAGGAAATTTGTGTTATTAGAATAAAAAATCTATTTGTAATATTGATCAAATTTTATGACGAAACATATTTAGTTTTTAAATAATGGTCCCAATAGTATTTATAAATTCTTAATATCAAAGAAGCAACCACACATATACTCACACACACATGCACAATGTGCATGTGCAGTATATATCTTTACCATATTTGAAATATATATATTTTCTAAGCCCGATCTATATATCTAATTTATATATTTACTATAATTTTCCTGTGACAACATATATTTAAAAGGAGCCTATTTTGCCATTAATCCAACTAAAGAAACAGTTAATTTTATAAATTACAATTAATTTAACCAGACATGTCTGCATCTTCTAGGTTTAGATGTTAAAATATTTTGTAAATAATAAAAGTAGGACATTCTTTAATCAATTATACATATCAATATATTTTTTTGAGAATATCTAGGTTTCGACTCTCGTTTTCAGGTGTAATTTTTCAATTTACCAGTACAAATACCAATACTAAAATCATACATTAGATGAAGATGTAGTTAAATTAACTTGATTGTAATTTTCAGATCAATAGATAATTATTATAATATAACTTTACCTATTTATTTATTTTTCTTCAAAATGATTACAAAATCATCAAATTTTTATTGGTAATAAGTTTTAAAATTCAATTTATTTGGACTGTTATTAAGCTGTTGACAGCATTTGGGAAGACAGTTACATTAGTGTCATCGAGTGTTGCATAGTCTATGGCGTCACTTTTGTGCTATACGGGATTGTTGGTGACAGAGAGTGGGGTTTGAATCCCCGTGACGTGTACCGTGAGTAATTTTTTTCAAGAAATTTTGTTTAAACGCATATTATAAACAGATATATCACTATTTAACTTAACAATACATTTTCATTATTAATATTAATTTATGTAAAAATAATAAAAATTATCTACTCTCTAATAAACATGTGTTTAATTGTCATAATAAGTGAGTTTTTCTCCATTTATTTATAACATATTTACAAACCAGTGGAGAGGATAATTATTAGCTCTAATTGGAGAAATATACTTTTATACCTTTAGATCAACAATGTGTTGGTTTTACTTTACACATTTCACTAGCTCACAACATTTTCACCTGGTTTTACTAAAAAGTTAATCAAATAAATGTATGATGGTTTAAATGACCAAGCTATTACTATATATTGATTGATTATGGTTATAGTCACATCTAGATATGATAGTATTTAAATTTAAAAATGAAAAAAGAATATGATATTTAGATGTAGCTATAACCGTAATTAACAAATGTAATAGCTTGGCTAATTAATCTATCTTAACATGCGTATTTGTACAAATGTCATTGTATTATTGGTAGCATAAAACCCTATCGAGTCGCAGATGGCTGCGTTATCTGATAGATCGTGATCCTAAATGATTGCCTCATACGTAGCTGATGATTTCCTCACGTCCATCACAGGCTCTGCCTATGAGTGACGACCTCTTAGATAATTCAATGCTAAGGGAATTGGTATTAAGCCAAAGGTCGCGGTCTTGATGTAAACGAATAATAAACATGTATTTTGTATGACTAGACGTAGGAACTAAAAACCAATATTTCTAGAAAGCTGAAACCGGCAAAAGTATTGAAAGGAACCTGAAAGATATGCATTTAGGCCGTGTTTAAATATTTTTATCATTCCTATTTATTGATTGACTTCTTAAAAACATGAACAGTGGTTATTATTTATGAATATTATGTAAATATTGATATCATATTAAAAAATTGATCACAAAGCAAATATTTCAACATCAAATCCAAGGAGAAATTACAAATTTAAATAAAGAGTGAAATACCAGGACATAATATATTTTCAACGGTTTCTATATTTTGTTTGGTTCTTCCATATAATAATAATAATAATAATAATAATAATTGACTTTAATGGCGAAGTCGATTATTATTATTATTATAATATGGAAGAACCAAACAAAATATAGAAACCGTTGAAAATATATAATGTCCTGGTATTTCACTCTTTATTTAAATTTGTAATTTGTAATTTGTAATATTATACACTCTGCTAGGTAAATAGTGTTTCTTTAGAAAATAAAAATGTCACCGATGACATTTCTCATGTGAATAAAATACATGTATATTTATGTGTTAAACTTATTTATAAGCAAAAAACTTTATGTAAGTACTTATGGGAGTCTGAGGTTTTAAATCTTAATTTTATAAAATATATTCATAGCTAATACCTTAAAGCTCTTGACCAACAAAGTAGGCGATTCCAAAACTAATAAAATATCTGAAACATTATTTATAGATAAACCTGAATGTGTGGATCTTAAGAATATATATTTTATAACATATAGAAATAATATATATTTATTTAATGTGAGTCTGACACCCCAGGAAGCTTAAACATAAATAAAGAATATAAATATAAAATTTTGCGCGTACTTACGTATTGAACAGTACGTAAGCATACACAGGGTATGTTCCTCGGGAGGCATATTTATTTAATTATTAAATCTCGTGAAGTTCATACCTAGTTACATGTAATTATAATATATATTGTGAGGTTGACAACTTGGTACATGTAATTATAATATAGATTGTAAGTTTGATAACTTGGTACATGTAATTATAATATATATTGCGAGGTTGACAACTTGGTACATGTAATTATAATATAGATTGTGAGTTTGATAACTTGGTACATGTAATTATAATATATATTGTGAGGTTGACAACTTGGTACATGTAATTATAATATATATTGTTAGGTTGACAACTTGGTACATGTAATTATAATATATATTGTTAGGTTGACAACTTGGTATATGTAATTATAATATAGATTGTGAGTTTGATAACTTGGTACATGTAATTATAATATATATTGTGAGGTTGACAACTTGGTACGTGTAATTATAATATATATTGTTAGGTTGACAACTTGGTACATGTAATTATAATATATATTGTTAGGTTGACAACTTGGTACATGTAATTATAATATATATGGTGAAGTTGACAACTTGGTACATGTAATTATAATATATATTGTGAGGTTGACAACTTGGTACATGTAATTATAATATATATTGTGAAGTTGACACCTTGGTACATGTAATTATTTAGAGTCTTACAACCTCTATTTTATATGGGTCTACGATTTAAGGTAGCTTTAGTTAGTGTTTATACACATATTACCAGTCGGACGTCTTAAATCGTGTGATCTCCGGTATGGGTAGCACCAAAACTAGGAAACATAAATATTTAAACTTGACATTTGCACTTAAGAAAATAGCTTGTTCCCAAAGGGCATGTATATATATGCACTTAAAAATATCTTGTTCCCAAAGGGCATATATATATATATATATATTTTCAAACCTGTTACCTTGGCTTTTTGATTAATGCTAATAAATAAAATTTAAAAAATTGATGATACTTGGCATAGCTACTTTGAGTAAATTGAAGGTGTGCCCACTGTTTTTTAACGTGTGTGTATATATATAAGGTTGCTGCTTAAAATTCAACTTTTAAAATATCAATGGGTCACCCGGGTATTTTTTTGTCCTTGTTGAAAAATGGGTTTTGTTGAAATTTTATTGAATTTTAGAATCACTACCGCACATCAAAGTTTGTAAATTTGTTCATTCTAACTTGAAGTGATCCATCTAACAGTTATTGTGAGAGCCTAAGCTACGAATTGCTTATTACTATCACAACACAATTTCCTCTACCAAGGACTACGCCACGTCCCACCCCCACACCCTTAAACCCTGTTTCTCCCATTTCCATACAGCATTGGTCGGCCGCCAGTAAGTTTTATATTGTAGACTCAATGCTACATTCAACGCTCTCATAACAACACATTCAAGCTATCTAAGTGTTGTGTTTGTATGTTTGAGTTTCTATTTATATGTAAATGAATCTATAATATTATCTTTAAGTAGTCAAGTGACTTGTTTTTAAGTTTGGTTTTGTGTTTGTTACAACATTAAGGTGCATGCAAGTGAAGGTATAAACTTATAAAATAAAGCTAAACCTTCAGAAATGTTAGAACAAGGAGAAGAATAGCAGAAGAAACTGGAAGATCTTTTTGATATCTCCTATGCTGATGTTCTAAGAATTGTTCGTATTCAGGAAGACAAAGAATTGATTCTTTCTCAACGAGAAAATGGATGTCCTGGAAAGATTTGAAGCATAAATAAAATAGTACTCACTAAAAAGGAATTTTAAGTTCAAAAGATAAAAGCTCGTGTAAAGAGAAAGCAGGCGTAAGAAAGAGGAGGAGATTATTAAATCGACCAATGAGCGAACACCCAATTCCATTGTCTTCTTCGAGTGTAAAGGAGATTGATATATCTGATAAGGTTCCTCAACCTCTGAATCACCTCTGGAAAAACTTGGTAGGAAGAAACTTCTTGATGATCATTTGGCTCTTAGTTTTGATGATTCAAAATTAAGTGATAGAAAAGCAGCTGTCAAACTGACAACTTCACAAAACAATGCTAGCAATTCGTTTATCCATCGTTAATTGCGAAAGTTGCTAAGTTTTTGAGGAGTGTATTGACGCCAAAAGTCACTATTCACTGAGATGGAAAAAGGTAGAAGATACATTTGGACATGAAAACGTGCATCTCTTTCCGACTGTGGTATCAGTTAAGAGTGTTGATCAACTTCTCGCTGTTCCAAAACTCGTTCCTGCAGCAAAAGTCAGCATCTTCAGAAGTTTTTGGAATTAAACTGTATGGGCTTCAACACTGAAGGAATAAATACTGGACCAAGGAGTAGGGCACGGGTTGTATTCTTTTGGAACAAAAGATGGACAATTTAATGATGTGGTTGTCCTTTCGTCCTCATATCTTGAAGATCATACTAGATGCATTTTCTGTTAATGCACTTTGGAGTTCAACTGGTCGAGAGATATCATTGCTCAAAAGATTTAAAAACGCTTGAAACACTATTGAATATACTGAGTTTAAATCTGTCGCTTCTGATGCTTCTACCCTAAGTGTAGTCAAAAATTATACCACTGACATGATCTCTCTTTCCCAGAAGCAACTTAAAAATCTCCAAACCTGAGCTGACTACAGGTACCACAGGTACAGGATCCTAGAAGGTATCCCTAAAAGACGATATCTTTCAGAGCAGCTGCTGGACTTCATCGTGCTATATGGAAGGCAAAAGAAATTTATTCATTTAAGGTGTATTTATTCAGTGATCATGTCAAGCTGACGAAGAGAGAAGAGAAGGGAAATTGTGACATTTGCATTTTTACAGTAAATTTTTACATACAACTCTGGTTCCAAGCAGCCTCGGAGTAGTTTTGCACCTAAAAAAGCTCTGCAGCTATTGTTAGATATAAAAAAATGACATTAAATCACGCGTTGTCCATAGTCGACATGAAGTTTATTGGCCCCCTATGGTACCTATCAGAGGAGATGATTACGTTCGATTTTATTAACGAAGAAGTTTAAACTCTGACAAAGTGGCAGATGTTGGACACCTTGAACAATGAAGAAATGGAGGATCCACTGAAACATATATCTTGTTGATAAGAAAAATATAGAAGATTTTGTCTTTTGAAAACCTCTAGGATTTTTCAGTATAAAAGGTATTCCAACAGAGTTTCTATGGAAGAATGTATACATTTTGGAAGAATATGATGATTATAAGACTAGTAGAGAAATTGTTCACTCAATTAAGGTTGTTAACGAGCAAGTTGAGCAAGGAGTAGCATTGACGGAGGTATATAACAAACTATTATATTACACCTAAAGAACAAAAACAGTACTTGTTAGTGGGGTAACAAACCAGACATAAATGCCCTGAAATGAGAGAACGTATTTTTTTAATCCTAATAATAATGTTTAATATTTAAACATGTTATTATATTTACAAAAATAAGTACTTTTATATATACCCAAGAAATATATATTATATATAGAACTAATTTGTGCTCTTTTAAAAAAAAATGCTCAAATTTCAAGGCCTGTTAGCTGCCCCTAAATCTTATCTAAAAATTATATAAAAAAGATCTATTACTTGCTCATGAATAAGTACAAAATTGGCAGGGTGCCTCCTCAAAAAATAAAAACTATTTTTTGGGGGGTCAAATAAGCAGAACCCTAATATATGTATTCAAACCCCCGGCGAAATTTTATGAACAAAATATATATTTATTTATTTATGGTTCTAACAATATTAAAATTAAGATACCAATACAAATTAGGGGGTTGTTTTAACATAAAAAGCACTTCAGAGAGCTTCCAGAGGTGTTAAATATTTATAAATTTTCCTAGCCTTTGTCATTTTAGGGCTTATTTAAAAAAAAACACATCACTGAGCTTTAAAAAGTGTTTAATACTTTGACATTTTCCAAGCCTTTGGTAGCTAGAAGGTTATTTGATCATAAAAAAACACTTCAGCGAGCTTATAAAACTGTTTATCATTTAGAATTTTGTCTAGCTTCCAGCAATTGGGGGATGTGCCCCCCCCCCATGAAATTATTGGCTGGCTAAGGCCTTGCAACAGGAATGCTCAGCCCTTGCAGATATTATCTAATATTTTCGTCGTTTTATTTTAAATATACGCTTCTAATGAAAGTTAAAATTCATTGATTTTTATTTATCTAATATACTTTTATACGTATGAAATTCTAAATCGGTAAGACATATAGTATATATCAAGCTATACGATATGCATGTTTAAATGCATGGGTCTACATCGTAAACTATTTAAATTATAATAGGAATTGTATCCGTAAGGTTGTGATTTGAGTCTCGTACCACATAGTTTGAAAGTAAATACAGGTACCGTGCCTGCAGATAGCTTCTTTGAGTAAGCTGTTTGAGAGTTTTGAATACCGTGGCTTGATTCAAGATGAATCTGATAAAACAGATCAAAGTTTGCTCATTGAATGAATTACAATTGAATGCCTTAACCTATTTTAGATTAATAGCGTTGACATACAAATCAATCTTGACAATAAGATAAAACCAAATTTCTATTTTTTTGGATATGTAAATAAATAGCTATTTTCATGTAAGTGACTCTAGCAATAAACAAATCTGCTACGTTTGAAAATGGCAATACAGAATAGCTTTTCTCTATAAATTGGAGTACATTATTCAATACTTTACATACCATTTTATTCTAAAGTATTAAACCAACAATTTATTCTGAGCAATAATTACATTATTTTATGTCATATTTCATTATCTTCTAGTATAGTTTACTTTACATCCATTAATGTTCCCAGCCTGTGGCCTGGGTCAGGTTTTTATTCAAGTCATATATTTTCCACTACGGCTTGTTAGGACTGTCGTGACTTCACGCGCTTTATAATCTAACTTAAGACTAAGACAAGCACAGCATCCCGTCCCCAGCTATTAATTTATCAATGTGAAAAGGTAAACCGACATCTCACCAATTATACAGCCGTACTGGGAATCGAATCTGAGACCCTTAGCTAAGTAGGCAGACAAGCTACCAGCTGAGCTGAGGTGAAGGATTATCTTATTCTAGTATAGTAATAAAATTAAAAAGTTTGTAATTAGCATTGAGAGATAGCGACAGGAGGCATGGGTCCCAAATGTTAAAAAATATCATTCCCCGTGAATGAACATGTAAACCAGGAATTTAAAAATCTAAATTTATCTTCCAGGCATAATCACTAAGCAATAAAACATTTCTCCGTGGCAACTTCGTGTATTTAATTATTCATTTATTGTAAGGTCTCACCTATTTAAAGAAAATTCTATACAATAATCAGAAGAAACGCGGGTTTCTAATGTTAGAGAACCGCTCAAGTAATTTTTAACTGTCCATTGTTGTATTTTTCAAGTAATTTTTCTTTTGGTAGGCAACCAATTTATTCCTTGTTGAGACTTGTGTTACCAATGAACTTAGTGCAGTACACCTTTACTGAGGAGCTTCTATTTTTACGATATAGGTATATTTAGTAGATAAGAAAGGCAGATAACTACTAAGAAATATATTGGCATCATTGGTTTTGTCACGTGGGGAGAAAGTAGTTCTGATATAATAGGGGGGATGTTGACGTCTGCACGAGACAGCCTTTATGTAAAAATACGCTACTAGGAACAGTTTTTTTTTTATCACTTGGCATGCTTTACCAAGAAGGAGAGACAGATAGGAGGGAGTAAACGGAAGAGATAAGAAGGAAGAGAGGAGAAAAATATTAAATCCTAAATTTTTTCAATACTATTTTCAGTGGTCTTGGGGTAAAATGTTCGCCTAAGGAACTGATATTTGTGGGTTCGAACCCAGCCCAGGTCTAAGCAAGGGTAATTCGCAGTTCAAACACACTTGGGTGAGCCCGTGTCAATTTTGGGTTGCAAAATATCCATTGAAGGAGATGTACTTGTCTGTGATTATATTCTAGTTTGTCTCACACTCAGTGGTCGAGCTCTGTGGAGGAAGCAACGTGGAACTACTACACTTTCCACACTTTCCTAAGAGGTCACACGTGTGTTTTCTCCCAGATGGAGGGAGTGGCCGTCTTTGGCCGGCTGAAGAGCTGTGTGAATGTGCTGCTCCAGGTGGATGAGGTAGCATATCCGGGCCCAACATCAGGTCGTAACTCACTTTGTATTTTGGCAAAAGATATGTTAAGAATTGAACAAGCTCGGCTGGATTATTAACAAGATTATATCGATCTCATTCAGACATGATATCAGATCTATAGTCAAATAAACATTGGGTGCTCTTCTTTAACGAACTATAAGGGACAGAAACAACTCTGATAAATTTAGAAGGGGTGTGCGAAGCTTCGAAACTTCGACTTGGCTTTGAAACAAACTTCAACTTCAATTTCGCTTCGAAACAAATTCTGGCTTCAAAGATTCACCAGTAAAAATATTGACAGCTTAAAAATATGATTTATGTTCAATTATAAACATTCTTAGCTGTTTTTTAAATTAAAAATTAATATTTATATGAAAAAAATTGAATAAATTGATTTGCACGTTGTGATATTAGCTTAATTTAACAGGGTAACGTGAAATAATACAAAAAGATGTTCTATAAAACATTTCCCGAGTCATTTTAGTGCATAAAGTGGTTTACATAATAAAACGACAAATTAAAATATTTGAACTTCGATTCTTCTTTGAGAATATTTCATTTAATCGATTCGAGTTCGCTTCGAATTGAAACAATGGACTAGGCCCACCCCTAAAATTTAGTAATAAAGAATGTTATTCCAAAAGATGCACACGGTGTTTAACCTTAAGAGCAGAAGGTTTAACTTGTTTTCCTGCACTAAGATATGACCTGTAAGATAGCGTCGCAGTGTGATAACTCACGGTAAGGCCTTGCAGTGCACATTAATTCACAAGGAAGCTTTGCGAGGAACAAAGTTGGAAAGTCCGTAAACACTTGCCAGAAAAATAGAAGCGAGTACAGCAAGCTAGAGATAGAATAATTATGATTATATTAGATTTGTTGGAACATGCATTTTATAAAAAGACACTACTTTCAAACTAAATTTACTATATAATCTACAAAGCATACTATTACTTATTTATCAATTCATACTCAGCGAAATTCTTTTAAAACCATAATGGGATTTGAACCTGTGGCCTGAGTAAACAAACGTGCTGACGATTGAATTAGGATAATGAAGTGTAGACAGAAAACCAAATAAATTACACTTATACGGATGTGAAATGAATCAACAAATTTGTATTAACACATATTAGTTTCTCGGGGAGAAAGTATTATGATCGTCAAGAAAATTGAAATCAAGAGTTCGGTAAATGTCGGCATTTGCAATTGAAATATATTAATATCAATATATTATCTAAGAGAAATACAATTTTTTAAGGGCATATTAATATTTATATATATGAATTTGATATCGAAACACGTCAAATTACAAATAATATTAGAACCCACAGATATATAATAATTTATAACTTTCATTTGACCCCCCGGAGAGAGACATATTGTGATTTTCAAAAGAATCACAGTCATTATTTTGATAAATGTCGACGTTTCATGACCCCCTGAAACCAAAAAAGTTGTTATCGCAATACTTTTGTTTGTCTGTACCTCAGACTAGAGCTGACACTATTTTACCGTTTATTGTTTAACATTACAAATCAAATACCAATTCTCGTTTTCCAATGAAAACTACATTAAGGGCACTTTAAAAGGTGTAAATCTCCAATTTTGACCATAATTCCACAACTATTTGATATACGATATAGCTTAACAGCCTATAGTTGTAGTTGTATTAAAAATAAAATACTCTTATTGTAATAAAAAGTAATAGTTTCTGACCTGTAAACAAACTTATACATTTTAAATATGGAATTGATTGCTATGCTCTTTGGTGAACATATATACTCCTCTTTTCTCGATGTTCCCGCCATATTGTACATTATTTCATCGATTCTCTTTAGTAGAGAGTTTCTGTAACAATATTATTTCATTTAAAAAATCTTACTATTTTTTAACAAACCTCTCTATTTTAAGTTTAAAGATTGATTAAGTATGTGTGGTGCACCCATACGATTTATATTTAATTTCAAATTGAAATGATAAACACAATTCTGCTATTGGTATTAGAGGTATTAATAAATATGTAGTCACCTTTTAGTTAATAATGGATAGTTGTTTTGACCCCTGTAGTTGCTATGAGCAGAGATTCCGCGCACATACATAAAGTAAATGTCGCAGTTGACAGGGAGGTTTTGTTTCTCTACCAAGGCCAGACTCCATCCCTCTCTCTCTCTCTCTCTCTCTCTCTCTAGATGATGCCAAACAAACACGAGGCTTCTTTGCTCTCAAACGTTCTCTCCTGTGTTATCTGAGATATCACTATTATCTGTGGAACAACAGAGCAGAGTTATTTACTTGTCGCTCTCCACGAACATTCACAACGCGGCTTTATTTCAACTACTCGCACGGTGGAAGAACGGCTCATATCCCGAGTAGAGATCAATGTCACTTTCCTGTTGTTTAAGGGTTAATATAAGTCTTATTTATATTATTGAAGATAACACTGGTGGTCACAGGGCTTAGGGCATCACGATCCCAATAGAATTAACTACCGATATAAGGAAGATTCAAATTTGATTATCTTCCAGGTGTATTAACTGGAGAATTTTTCCACAATTATTTATGATTGTGGTTTTACTGTCCTCTCTCCGTGCTAATTCAGGTACATTTCCCCAGTAGTAACCTTCCTCATGCCTAATGTATGGGTTATCCAGTCAACTAATTCTCTAAAATAAAATAAATGTTTCTTTCATTGGAATCAGAATCTCCGGAATGCATTTGGTTCGGGGGGAGGGGGGGGGCGGGGGGGTGAGGGGGG
>CABFOV010000519.1:133799-164479 GCA_902141375.1 Timema poppense
TGAGGGGGGGTTATGGAAAGAAGAAAGAAAGGCACCTAGTAGGGTCTTATTAAAGGGTTGGTCAGTGAGATTGACTGTGAACTCACAGCTAAACATTTTGAGCGTTTAGAGCCAATATAGATCATACCGCCCAGTTTTTATGTAAACTTCTTCGTAAACACAATTAACTATTACAGGTAAATTAAATAGACTCATTAGTATCAGTTAGCGGAATACTTAGGGTTATTTTGTTGGTGCTTGTAAGACTAGAAAACATTGTACTCAATTTTCTAAATGTTACCTTTTTTCTAAAACGCCCCTTCTCACTACACGTGTGGGTAATAGTCATATAAACTAATTTTGTTAATGAGTAAATTTTAAAGTGTACCCACATTTTCGTGGAGGGCGATTGTAAAACCATTTTATATAAAAAAAACTCAGTTCAACCACCAGGTATTCGAACCCCAATCTCCCAATCAACGGCAGTCCAGTCTGTTGTGAGCTTGACGTCCTTAAGGCCATTCGATCAGCAAATCAAGTGACATTAAAAAAAATATTTTTTTACCGCATCTTACAAACCGCTCGTACTATGTGTTTATGTACTAAACACACGAATGGCTTTAGGGATTAAGAAGGCTATATTTATATGAACTGTACCCACATTTACGTGGAGGGTGATTGGAGAACCATTTGGGAAAAACCATCCTCAGTATACCCGGCCGAGATTCGAACCTCAACCCCTTGTCAATGGCAGTCTAGTTTATTACATGGGTGTCGCTTTATACCATGTGGCTAACGGAGTGGGTCATAAGGTAATTGACCGAAGATTAAGAACACTTTTTCTAGATTAGCCAGACTTACTAAATCATAATTTATTAGATATTCTTGGATAGGACTGGATTCCTTAAAATCTCAAGACAGTTTCTCCAACCACTCAACCACGGCTTTAAGCCTGGCCGAAAGCTCTGTGTGCTTTAACGAACGTCATTTGTCACTGTGACACTACCTCCTCTTTCAGCGTTAGATGTTAGTGCACTTGCCCTCAATTCCTCATTTCTACTCTTTAAATACCTACTCTTGCCGTACCTGTCTCGGTGGCGTAGTTAGCTAAAGCGCTAGTTGCGTGTTGAGCTAGACTGCTGAGGACGGGGAGATCAAAGTTCGAATCTAGCTCAGGTGAACTAGGTTTTTTTTTATCCTAAATAGTTTTTTCTCTCCCTCCACGTAGATGCGGGTTCACCTCCTCTATATTCAACCTTCCCAATTCCTACCCCATTAGCTTGATTAGTACTTAAGTGTGTAACCCGAACTGGTAGCAAGACGCGGTGCTAAGTATTATTATTATTATTATTATTATTATTATTACTCTTGTCGCAGACTAGACAGCTGATGACGAGGAGATCAAGGTTCGAATCTCTGTCAGCTGTACTGCGGATTGTTTTTCCAAAATTGATTTTCACTCTCCCTCCACTCAAATGCGGGTACACTTCTCCTAAATATAGCCTTCCTAATCCCTAAAACCATTAGCGTAATAAGTGCATAACATTAGAGCATAACCTGAATGGGTAGTAAGACCCGGTGTTAAAAAACCTCTTTAGGTAAAGCAGTTATAAACAATATTGTGTTTTAACGTCTTTTTTTTAATAGCCGAGATTTAATGGTAATATATTTTTAAATAAATCAATTTTAGCGTCCCGGGTTTGATTCGTGGCACAACCGAAACAATTAACATTGGAAGAGATTGAAGTTAACTGTTCACATTAATGAGTTAACGGCCGGGGCAATGGTTGTTGTGTCTGAGTAAGAGTAGTTTTTACAAATATTGGCCCTCAGCGGTGCACGCATTTAATAATAATGAGGTATCTATGAGTAAGGTATAATTAGGAGGTAATGTAACAGCATTTGAAAGCATCTATGAGAAACCCCCCTGAAAACACCTGACCCTGGCGTCCCTGCCACGACCGCAACAGTCCCGTCTGATTATCTGTGAGGATCACAAGGTAATTTATTATAATAAAGTTAGAGGAAGGTTTTTGCTATGATTTAAAACCTAGTAACCGTCCGATAGATATGGTCGCTAGTTTGAATGTGTGAGGAGGTGATAGTTTCCCCGAGCCACTGTGCTACTGTCTGACCACACTCCCATGAGTCATGTATAGGAATCCTATAATAAGGAGCATGACCGAGTTCGGTGGCTCGCCCGGATAAATGATGTGTGAGTCCTGGCGGGAGATCCGGCAACATGGGTCCGGGACTCCGGGACCTTACTGACATGAAATATGATCCAACTTTCCCCTACTACTACTAATACTACTAATACTACTAATACTACTACTGCTACTGTAACCAACACTCGCCACATACGAATGGTATTTTTTATACCTCCCCTATTTCCCCCAGACCTTCTCTTTCCACTCTGCGTTGGGAATTGATGTGGATCTGGCAAAACCCGTTGAGAGGTTTGTTAACTTCGGTGATTCACCTGTTACCGAATATAGAAAATGTGTCAGTGAGATAAATTTTGTGTTTTACAGTTGGTGGTTTTTTGCCTACGTTGATTTGATCTGCGGTGGACGGGATGAAACTTAATATGTTGTGGTTTGGTAAAATTTACAAACTTTCTCGTATAATGTTACATTTATAATTCCCTCTGAAAACTAGAACAAAATATAGTCTATAAAATTGCCAAAGTATTTTATCTAAAATGCGTAAACTTCCAAATTAGTTTTTTTTTCTGATTAGTTACCAAACCCTTCCTTCACCTCTGACAAGACATCTTGTAAATGTGGGGAATGCCAGGTCTACACCGTGGTTCGGATTCCACGTTAAACTGTAGGTCCTCCTTTTCATCTCACAATCACCTTACCATTTAACATTATCGTAAGTGCGTATAACCCGAACGGGTAGTAAGACGTGGTGCTAATAATAATAATAATAATAATAATAATAATAATAATACTACTAATACTACTAATACTACTACTGCTACTGTAACCAACACTCGCCACATACGAATGGTATTTTTTATACCTCCCCTATTTCCCCCAGACCTTCTCTTTCCACTCTGCGTTGGGAATTGATGTGGATCTGGCAAAACCCGTTGAGAGGTTTGTTAACTTCGGTGATTCACCTGTTACCGAATATAGAAAATGTGTCAGTGAGATAAATTTTGTGTTTTACAGTTGGTGGTTTTTTGCCTACGTTGATTTGATCTGCGGTGGACGGGATGAAACTTAATATGTTGTGGTTTGGTAAAATTTACAAACTTTCTCGTATAATGTTACATTTATAATTCCCTCTGAAAACTAGAACAAAATATAGTCTATAAAATTGCCAAAGTATTTTATCTAAAATGCGTAAACTTCCAAATTAGTTTTTTTTTCTGATTAGTTACCAAACCCTTCCTTCACCTCTGACAAGACATCTTGTAAATGTGGGGAATGCCAGGTCTACACCGTGGTTCGGATTCCACGTTAAACTGTAGGTCCTCCTTTTCATCTCACAATCACCTTACCATTTAACATTATCGTAAGTGCGTATAACCCGAACGGGTAGTAAGACGTGGTGCTAATAATAATAATAATAATAATAATAATAATAATAATTTTCTGATTAAATTGTGAGCCTTGCTTGGTTTTAATCTGAGAATAGAATTTAATTCTAATTTAATATCTTAAAATGTATACATAATATTAACTAAAACCGAATTTTGGTGTGAATTTCGTCATTTAGAATTGCACAGCAACAAACAAAATGGAAACCGAAATCTACTTTTACTTTCAATCGATCCCTCGAAGGGAAAAGTATTGCGATCGTCAAATAAATCGAACTTTGGATTTTTATAATTAATGTCGACGTTTCACGGACATCCTGGAATTTGATAAAAATGTTTCTCTTCATACAATCAAAATTAAATTACTAAACAAAAGTGGTAGAATTCTTTTTTCAAGCTAAATATATTCAGTCTTCATTACAAAATCGTAGTAATATTCCACTAGCTAAAATATAGGTCAAATTGAATAGTGATGGATTTATATTAATCTATAAGGTTATACAATCTAAACCTAAATTAAAAATGCAAAATTATATAAGTATTAATACAATTCTTGCGTAGCTAGCAAAAAAGAAAACAATAGTGTAATTTCCCCTCCTCTGTATTCGATATTAAATCTGGAAACTAATTAAGATACAGCTTCATCTAAATAAAATGGAGTTAAATTTTAATAACAATAAATCACCCATTTCACAAGCCACGTGATCTAATGTGCTACTCTCATGTTGGACTAGACTGGCCAAGATGAGGAGATGGGGGCTCGATCCCAACCGGGTGCACTGAGGATTTTCCTTAAATGGTTTTCCACTCTCCTTCCACGCAAATGTATGTGTACTTCCTTTCAATTAAACCTTCCTAATCCCTAAAACCATTTGTTTAATTTGTATATAAGCGTATAGCCAAAATGGGTAGTAATACGTGGTGCTTAAATATCGAATCTAATATGGATATTCAAAAAGCACTAGTAAATTAAAGTTTCCTACTAATATTATAGACGATAGTATAATTAAAGCCAAAATAACCTAATAGGTTAATAAATAGTTTATATAATCTAACGTGGACGACTTATTAAAGAATCATTAGAATTATAGACAACCACAGAATTAGAATTAGTCACAAACTTGTGATAAATATTCAAGAACTATTTATATAATAGTATGTAGATAATTAAACCTAACATATTTACTTAAGTAGTATTTTTTTAAGTTTTAAATAATTAAGTAATTGCTATAAATTTTTTTAAAAGTGTCTTTATCTCAGTTCAAATTTCATCCCCCGTTAATAATGACCCAAGCTTCTGCTGCTACTGAGCCCAAACACAGGGCAAAAAGTAAACCTGTAAGTAAGTAGACAAACAATAAGAGTAAATAGGAGTCTAAAAGTTGGAAGTTAACGTGTCTCTGAAGACGTTCGAACTCTAGACAAGTTGTCATGTGGACTTGTCTGAAGTGAAAACCTCACCACCAAGATTCCCCGGAGATGCCCAAACTGTGTTTTGTGCCAGCCGACTATAGCGCTGTCTTGGTGTCAGCCCAGCTGAGTCTCTGGAGTGTCGTATCTCCTCTTTTAACCCCGACATCTCCATTACCTTACATGCGAGGCCGACACTACATTATTCCATAACAACTGCGACCTTCCTTGTGTCGACATCTTGGCGCTAATTTGTGAGAGAGAGCTCGTGAGCGTGGAGGCGTCTATTGGCTGAAAACTGCGGCTATGACGTCCATGGAGGAGAGAGTGATAACGGTCTATATGCGAGAAAAAACAACTGAACACCGCACACCGCATTCAACAGGAGGACAAACTGGTTGGGGGGTGTTGAAGGGTTTAAACAAAACAATCTTACCCTTTAACAAAAAATAAAAATTCATAGAGACTCTTTATGAAAATTACTTATCCCTATCTAGTTATTAAATTTGTTGGGAATTGAAATTAAATCTTTGTACAGTAATTCAATATCTACTCCTGTATTAACATTTTTGGCTAGCTATACATTCAGTAGATTTTTCTAAAGGTTGGCGAGTATGTATTTTTTTCTCAAGTTTTGCAAGTAGATTTTTTTATAAATGTTTGTGAAACTTACATATTCTTACAATCCTATTTTACTTAAGTGTGATGGAAAAAGTTCTCTATCCTGTGTTGATTACATTTTGAGCTTTATATGGTAGTGCTCTTTGAATTGTTGATAAAAAAGTATTCCTCCAGGGCAACAGAGGGTACTTCAGCTAGTAGTTTGTAGATAGGATATCAACTTTCAAAAAATTATAACATATCACAGGATTTCCTAAACTAGATCTTACAATTAATGAGCGAGTGAAAGAGGCATCTACTGCGTGATAAAATATATTTGTATATTTCACAATGTGATGGTCCAAAAATACTATTTTTTGTTATTGAAAGATTAATAAATGGGTTTAGTTGGAAGAGGGGTTGTAAAACGCAAAAAAAGTTGAAGTGCCTGGGAAGTCTGCTGACAAAGGATGCCTACTGAACTAAAGATATTAGGTCGAAGATTACTATGGACAAGGAATCTTTCAACAAGAAGAGGTTACTACTAACCAGCAAGTTTAGTTTGGAACTGAGGAAGAAACTGATGAAATGCTACATTTGGAGCAGCGCACTGGATGGAGCAGAAACTTTGACTCTTAGGAAGATAGAAAATAAATATTTGAAGAGCTTTGAAATGTGGTGTTGGAGAAGATTTGATAAGATCAGGTGGACAGACAGGGTGACGTCATTAGACGTCCTAGCAAGAGTGGGTGGGAAGATATACATTTTGGATGTGATTCTTCAGTGCAAAGCAAACTGGATCGGACACATCCTTAGGAGAAACTGTCTTCTGTACGTCATAGAAGGAAAGGTTGAGGGAAATGGGAAGAATGAGGATCTAAATACTAAAGGACTTTGGACCATTAGTTTCATCCAAGACACCTACCTAGGGTCCATGACTTAGCGGTAGAACAAGCATGTATAGGGAACAAAGTTTAGGAAGCAAAGGAGACGAATATACAACATAGCAAGTCAATAGAGTAATAATGTTCTGTTTAAGGCGAAATAGAAGATACATATAAGAGTATATATAAATAGGCTGTCGCTGTTATCTGTCTACAATAGTTAGTACAAACAAGTTATACGAGACGAATTGTCCCATACAGACTGAATACAAATATACAGAATGATATAGAGAGATTAAACAGGGTACTTAATTTTAAGTTAAATGTCCGTCCAGCCGAAATGTAAATTAGACTGTAACTTCTCAGAGAGTGACCCAGCTCTGCACTGTCACACAGACATAGTGATATTACATACAGCAATCCATTGACTGAGTAGAGGTGAAATTTTATTCAGGTTCTATAAGCTGCTTCCAGTAACTGTGGAGTTCATTGAGGAAAAAGGTGAGTTACCCCATCAATTAACAGATCCTCAGTGGATACTGGATCTTTCACTTTCCTCACTGATCGTACATCTAACCTTAATGAAGTGACTACTGAGCTGCAAAGACAAAACAAGGCCATGATTAAAATGATTGATTTATTGATTCTTTAAAGTCTAAGTTAAAATGATTGAAAAGTCATATTTCTAAAAGGTGTGTTCACACACTTTCCAAGTGTTGTTATAAGTCGTGCTAATAATATTAAATTTGATGGCTCTATGTTGTAAATCAGTGCAGCATTGATAAACTTACAGAGAAATTTGATAAAAAATTTCAAGATATTGAGTGAATGAAGTTCAATGTGGGTTCTATGTCTAATCCATTCCAACAGTGTGACATAAGTGATAGTGCTGAACATATTTCTTCTGTGTTCAAGGAAACTGTGGGTGAACTATAACCTTTGATTATAAATATACAAACAAATCTTTCATTAAAAACTACAGTGAAACATACCAACTTCTGTAATTTAGTCCTGCCTGACCAGTACGCTATTCTAAAAGGCATATCATTAAAGATGAGTCCATAGTTTGGTTCTACCTACTTAAGTGTATCAGGGTTTCAACCATGAAAACACTGATATCAAAGTACAGGTCGTCATTAACTGATAAACATTTAAATGACTCCATGAGAGTGGCTCTTATCAAATACACTCCAAACTACAATATTTTGGTTAAAAATATACTGTACCAGGTATCGCATTCAACTCTGAATTAACTAATTTCAGAGCTGAAAAATAATCATCTTGTGAAATATTTTTGTACTGAATTAAATTTTGTATTGAACTGAATTTTGAATTTGTTTGCCATTTTTTATTGTTGTTTTGTACACTATTATAGTTTATTAACATTTTAATGGTAATCGGCGTAATTTTATTTAGTAAGCTAATATAAATAGTTTTCCTCACACTGACATGTACACTTCTGTAGTTTAGTAGTATTAAGGTAAGGTTTGCTAAACTTTGTTTTTAAACATTCACGTTACAACATTTTATATTTTGTGTTGCCCTAGGACACAGAAATTTTGCCGAAGTTTCCCTCACTCCGGTCAAGGTTGGGTAGGCTTGCCCTTTACTCATCACAAGAAGCTGCTAGGATAATAAAGTTTCGTAGATTACAGTAGACCTAGACGTAGAATAGAGACTAGCATTAGAATGTACTTGAAAGAGATCAGGGAGTAATTAGGGAAACTGGATAAACTAGATCATTGGGATAAGTGGCGTACTTTTGAAAGTGTGGCAATGAAATATCGAGTTCATAATCCCAAAGTTTAAGTAAGTTAAGGATTAAAACGTCTAAAATTCTGAAAAAGAAATACATTCTATCATCATGTTGTTTTCTCAAAAGGAAACATAAAAACCATAAATAGTTATAATTTTTACAAATAGGCCTAATCTTAACACAAAAGAATACAATTTAAAATTGTAGATATTTTTTGATAGACAAATATTTAGAGGCTTATTAATTTTAGACGATTTCAACCAAACTTTCTTCACACATATTAATCCATCTACCGTGAAAGGTAGCATTTCTATCCAATCAGCTAATGTAATCCCTCAAGGATAGCTTGCTATTTTTTTAAAGAAAACTGGAGTGTGCATAAATGATCATTATTATTCGATTTATTATATAACGAGCAGTTTAACCAGTTCTTCGCATGGGTAAGCTGCATTAAAACTATTTCAAACTATGACATTTGACAAACTGCTATCAGCTGAAATTTACAGTTATTATTTGTACAATCCCGAGCTAGTTTTGGCAATATCAAACCAATAAGGTTATCATTATAGTTACATAAATTATATATTTGAATAAAACCTTAACTTACCCCCAAACTGACCATATAAACGAATGAAATCCACGTTTAACGCACTATTTTACTATAAGATAAGTGAAACGAAGTACTCTAGATTGTTACAGAAACATGTTGAAGAAGAATCGTTTTCCATAAAACTTAAATGAAACTATAGACGGTTGCGGAGACATATTTATTATAATATGAACATTATGGTTTAAAAAATATCATCATGGTTTATTTAACAACAACGTCACCTGAATTAATTTATTAGTAATTATGTCACTCCTAAATAGCTGTTATTGATATTTAGTCATGCAATAGCAACGCCGATAGATTCTCATTATTATATCTTTATAACATTTTTTTTCATTTTTTCTTCTGCTTACACAAAAGCAATGGTGATTTAAAAAAATTAAGTCTATTAAAATCAAAATTGGAAACAAATATTTGGAAAACATAGAGCTGTTGAAGTACCTAAGAAGTCTAAAGGATGACTACCATAACAAGGAAATTAGGTCGAGAATCGTCATGGCCAAGGAAGCTTTCAACAAGAAGAGGTTACTGCTGACCAGCAAGCTGAGCTTGGGACTGAGGAGGATACTGATGAAATGCTACATTTGGAGCAGAAACTTGGACTCTTAGGAAGACGGAAAATAAATACTTTGAATGATTTGAAATGTGGTGCAAGAGATGACTTGAGAAGATCGGATGGACAGATAGGTCTAGAAATAAATAATATCCAAGAAGACTGGGTGGGAAGAGAACCATTTTGGATGTGATTCTTTGTTACAAAATAAACTGGATCGGACACATCCTCAGGAGTAACTGTCTTCCTGCATGACGTCATAGAAGAAAAAGTTGAGTGAAAGAGAGTTTTAGCTAGAAGGAGGATTCAAATATTAGATGACTTGAAGGAAAGAAGAAAAAACTATGAGCTGAAGGTTGAGGCAGAGGACAGAGTGCATTGGATGTCTAAGTTCACTGACAAAAGAAATGGACAAGTGTTGAGACAGAACACATAAACTAATAATAACAGTAACTGTCTACCCTACTGATAGCATTCATTTCAATCATAGACATTTTGATGGGACCCCAACTTTTGGATAACTTCCCGACCACCTATTTTAAATACTATTATAAGAATAAATGTAGAAAATATTTTCTTCAAGCAGGCCAAACCGATTCGTGTAGAATTGTAGCCAGGGGATGTTTCTACCTTTACCAACAGTGATGTGACATTCATTTGACATTATATGCATTGTGTTTGCACATCTGTGCATTTCCGGTCGCCAAGTTTTGCTAAGGACACGCATACTGCTTTGAATTCTGTGAACATTAAAACTAATATTGGTAAATAATTGGCGCTCGTGATTGATAAAATCTCCCCTATATTTGTATTTTCCACGCAATTCGGCTTGAAACTATTGTGTGAAGTATAGAAGATTTATTTGGATGGAACATTCGAAAGCGGTCCAAAATATTTCACGCAAATCTTTACAATTCATGGTTTCAAAAATGATGTTTATATACCTTTGATTTTTTTTTGTGTGTGTGCTGCCCAACAAAGGTCAAACAACGTATACTCGAGCAGGAATGGGTAGTTGGACACAGTGTTAAATATATATATATATAATTGAATAATTTTATATATATATATATATATATATATACATTTATTCAATGTTCAATGTTTCACAGGACACAAACACACACATACATACACACTATAAGTACGTATATATATTTAAATGGATATTATTATTATTATCACCGCTTATTACTACCCGTTCGGGCTATATGCACTTACGTTAATGTGTAGGGTTATTGTGAGGTGAAATGGAGGACCTACAGTTTGACGTGGGATTCGAACCACGGTGGAGGCCTGGCACTCCCCACACTCACAACTTGTGATTAATACACGTTTTGTCATAGATGAAGGAAAGGTGTTGCAATCGGATAAATCTATGCCGGAACCGAGGTTTGAACCCCGGGCTCCCTGCACAGAAGTATATCCCCCTACCCCTAGACCGCTATGTCACCGATTAAATGGGTAATGTATTTGTCAATAAATATATCAGAAAAATGGTACAGTCTCAACTCCATTACCTCATCTCAAAAGATTGACGATAAGTTTCATAGAGGAGATAGGTAGTTTTCGAAATAACATATAAATATGATATAATCGCCTTCATAACTAAGTCGTTACACACCGGAGAAACCTGTTACAGAAACTTCGTTGACAGCTGGTTGAAAGGCTTAACTGTTCTATACCACTAGAGTTGTGTTCCAAGTTGACAGTCTGGCAGGACGTTTCTCAGAGGCGGGTTTTAGGCCTCCCTCAAGTTGGCAGACCTGCCCGCTGGGCTGTCACTGATCCAACCAACGCGTGCCATGTCACGGTACTATGGGATGCCACCACTTTAGGAAATTAATACAGAGGGTTGAATAAGCTGCCACAAACACTCCACCCGTATCCACTTGAAAACACGGTCCATTTATTGTTTCAAGTTTTGAGTTTACAGGTGCGATAAATGTAAGGAACAACCTTCGTAGAACCATCGCTCTTAGAGGGTTTCTTACTTTGTATTTTTAATATTTTATTTATTTGAGGTATTTGATGCGCACTCTCTGAACCAACTGATTATATATGCCCACTAAAATAGCCATGAGCGAGATCGAAAGGTCCTACCAATCTTGCCCGGAAAGGTATTTTTCCATAACGAGCAGGGTTATTTTAAACGACACAATCGATATGAGACCAATGGCTTTCCTTCCCTTCCAATGTAAGTTGTATTGCGGAATTTTTTCTCTCAATAAAAATCCATTGAATTCAGCTGGGTTTGAACCCATGAACATTGGATCCTTGGGTGAGCATTTTAGCCCAAAGCCACCTTCCTCATTGTAAATAGCTAATTTCTACCCTAGTAGTCTTTGAATTTTAATATCTCAAAAGGTGGCTGTTCTTCAAAATATAAAACCTTCAGTGCTATTTTTTATGGACCAGATGTTCGGATGAATTAATTTACATATAATTTCTACTAAAATATTTTATTGTTGATCAATATAGTGGGAAATCACCACAATTTTAATTAATGGCATTTTTCTTACTTACCGAGTGGATCATAGTTCTGTTTTAGCTCGACTCTTTGGCATTTTGTCTATCTGTCTATTAGTTCTGTGACTACTGGCAATTAAATAGACCATTCTTAACAAAATTTGACATGAATATTCGATTAATATGGACTAAACTACGTATGTATTAGCTATTTTTAATTGTTATATTTTACATTTATTGCGAGACTGATGTCTTAAAGCAAGTGGACAATAGTTATCCTCTATGTTTATCTTGATCACCAAAGAGAAATATCAACTTCAAATACACGTATAAATCATAGGAGGAGATAATTTACTTTAACATAAGATACAGATTAAAAATCTAAAGGTTTTATTAACAATAAATATTTGGAGGGAGTGAGGTCTACTGCTCACAGAACTACTAGTAACAATGTAGTAGCTATGTGTTCATGATATTAATCTAAACATTATAATATTTTTAGTTCTTGAATGGGGGAGTGAGGTCTACTTCCACAAAACTACTAGTTATTAGTATGTTCACTGTCAAGATTTGTCAATGAACTGTTCTAAGAGGAAGGTATCAGAAATGTAGATGAAAGTTAATTGACTTGCACTAACATGGATAAGGCTTGGAAAAGTACAGGTTTCTGGAGGTTACAAAGGAGTAGACGATTTCAAAAAATATTTGTGAGTAAAATTATTTATTCGGATGGGTTTAAGCACCAGTGTTCTCACCTACGGTAGTACAACCTACCGTAAGCTTGGCCTCTTGCACAATGTAACCATTGATAAGGGTATTAATCTCTTGCTTGGCAGTTGGTTAGTTAAATTTAGAAATATTTCAATATTTTCAGTTACATTATCAACTTCTTAGTTTGATTTAGTCAGAAACGTATATTATTGTTTATTTGTAACGGGCTGCATGTAATAATTATACTGAAGAATTTATTGCGTTTCTATATATTTCAAAGATGACGGTATGTTCAATAAAAAGTTTATGTATTAACCTGTCTAAGAATGTATTGAGCAAAACTTTTAAAGATATTGAAGCTAATTGAATAACTAATCCTCCTAATTGATCTGACAGTCAGGGAGATGTGCTAGTGAGATCTGACATAAAAAGTTTGTTTGGGAAGTTGACAACCATCTCCAAAGTATCTATAGTTTAGGCTCATTGCATGATCCAATAAGATATAGTATGCGTTCAGATAGCTTCTGCTCTGTTGTTAAAATGAGGCCTTTGCTCTCCATTCACCCTCGATGTGATACAATAGGGTGCAGAATATAAGATGAGGTCATATTGTAATCGGTCGAGATCGGGTAAAATGCAGTGAACACAGTTTTAAGATCTGGTCCTCTAATTTGGTGGATCCCGATTTTACTAAATTATGTATTCACTTTCTTATAAATATTAAATACATATATTCCCCTTAATTTTTCCCACATTAGTAATAATAATAACTATGATTTCAATAGCGGACCCTTTTCGGTTTCTAAAAGTTTTTACTTGATAAATATGACTGTGAGCACATGTTGTCTTGAATAATATAGCTGAGTAAGAACACGGATAGCTCAATTCGTAAAGCAATGCTAGTAATATCCCTAGGAACAGCTGAAGAAACAAAGTCAGTAGAAAATGGGACTCTTGGTTACTTCTAACCCCTCTTTTCAAAATCTCAAATATTTCTACAGATAAAATTACAAATTACTGTTTCAAGAAATTATTTAAAACATAAAGCATAAACATTCTTCAGTCATACCGCCGTCCAAGATACTAGGTATCGGCTGAAACCGGCTATTTTCATGGTATGCGACGTCTCACGTTTTGTTGCCGGTGACACTATACATTTACACGCAAAAGCTGACGTTTGGCTATTTTCATGAGGGCTCATTTGTTCATTCAAAAAATATAAATAATTTTAAAATTGTTGTTAAAGGTATAGCTGAATGCCTTAACGCCTCTTCTTCACACCCCAATAATGACGTGTATGAAAAATATAAACGCCCTGGACAATGTCAGATTATATATCTCCATTCTCAACCCATGAATCATTTATGCAACGCTGTCCTATTGTTTATTTCCCTTTAGTTTAAACATTTCTGGCCCACTCAGATATGTGGGTGAAGGACCAATTTGGTCAATTCTGTATTCTGGATTGTCTTCTTGGCCTTTTTACTCTTAAGATATTTAGGACAATCTATAATCGGAACTGATTAAATATATTGTAGGAGATAGGATAAGAGAGAAGGCCAATACAAAAAAAAAGTACTCTTCCCTAAGTAAATATAAATACCATTAAGTCTTAATGAAGTTCGCGTTGTTTAAGGCAGAATTACCCGTTTATCTTTATATAATCTACCTCCGTCGATGAATGAGCAGGGCTCCCTTTTAAATTGAAAAAAAAAAAAAAAAAANAAAAAAAAAAAAAAATTAAATGCTTTGAGTTTTTAAATAAGTATTGAGTTGTAGACTTAGAATAAAATTACAATATCTTTGAACTTTACCTGGCCTTTACCAAGTCCTGTTATTTGTACAAGCAAAAAATCTGACATACGTGAAATTTTTTTCCTAATACGAATACGTGTGAATTTAATTGCAGGAATCCAGTTTTTCTACACTTATTATTTTCTAGAAGTGAATATAATTATTAGTGTATCAAAACAGATATAGTTATTATTTTAGTTGACTATATTTTTTTATCTTTATTAAAAAATGGTTTCGGAAAGTCTCTTTTTGTTTTATCATCCAAAGAGAAAGTTTTGTAGTCTTAAAAACTTTATATCTCAGGGTTATGACGAATCTTTACATTTTAAGTGTACTTCAGAACAAAAAAAGTGGATCTAACAAATATCTGTTCTCACGTCTGTGTGTGTGTCTGTATGTGTCTGTTTGTCTATCCCAGACACAGATCTGAAACGGTTTGATGGATCGGGTTCGTTATGTGGCTATACCACAGGGAATTTTGTTTTATTTTGAGCCTAGCTCTTTAATTAATGGTAATTTACTAATGAGTGAATTATATTTACTACAAATTTTTCGAAAATAGCCTTAATGATTGGGTTATAAATGTATATGTGGTAGGTTTCTTACAATAAACGTTAATTTATATTTTTTTTTCCAAATAGTGTTTTAATGTAAAATGTTGATGACTGATTTAAAAAAATATTGAAATTTCTAATAATACATAAAAGGATTTTGTTCAAAATTGGTATCTGGTGTCTATTTTACATAATAAATAATTAAATACATTTGATTTTTCTAAAATAAATAATTTTGTTAAGTGGTTAAATTAAGCATTTTTTTTTAGAAAATCTGGAGTTTTTTTGAAGTGATCTTGAATATTTACTTCAAAATTAATATCTGTGTAGCATTGGGCCACAATAAATAAATAAGAGACTCGGTACTCATCCCATCGGACTGCTCCCCGAGACCAAGCGTAATACAACTACACTCTCCAGCGATATAATTGAGACTGATCGCCTGTTGTTGTGAAAATAGACGCAAAGAAATTGAGCTACAAAGATTATAGCGGCAGAGATATTTCACTCGTATACAATTTAGGATGACCTGGAGAAGCCGAGACGTGTGTAGAAGCTTTGGTCATGCGTATATTTTGTTCCTGAATGTTCCATTTCTTTGTACCCCACCCCTTTTTCCGTCATTAGATATCTCTGGATTGTGTTGTATATAGAGTGGCGGCTGGGCAACCAGTCGTCATTCTTGGACTTGATTATAGTTGAGGGAAGGAGAAGCTCTGGCTTAAGATTTGTCAAATGTTAGATCTAAATTCCTTTTGGCTTCGTAATTAATTTCTTTATATATTTTTATATATATATTTATTATCTTCTATATCTTTATCTAAATTCTTTTTCGGCCTTTTGTTAAATATTATATACAAATATATTTGAAACTTTTATTTATATCGTGTAGTCAATTAATTAAAAAAAATCGATCAAATCATGTGCTCTGAGGTGAATCGATTAATGTATGTGAAAATATTGACTTTCGTTAACTTTGGGCTGTAATGCCAATATTTAATTCTATTACTTACGCAGGAAATATCTTGATATTTTAGTAAGGAATTGGGATCTTTTTAAAGTGTTACACCCTCTCTACTACTCGTTATTACCCCGACCATTAAAAGGTAATAAAGGGAGAGGATATAAACTAACATACAAAAAAATGGAAATTGTAAAAATATGTAAATTCAACAAAGAGTATTTTTATTCAATTAATGACAATAGCGCAGATGACAATAAATGGTCTCATTATACCATAATGAGTTCTGTTGGAAATCATACTCGAAGTAAACAACTTTACAAATTTTAGTTGTGCAAGTATTTAAACAAAAGGAAACATGATATCCATCACAAAATTGATAGACCAGTCTATATGAGACAATACTACAGGGTAATTATTTATATGTGATACAAAAATTATAAGGGCCTAATGGGCACCTTGATATTGTTCAAAAAGTTTCGTTATGCGCAGAAAACGATATCTCAAATTTAAAGAAAAGTAAATGTTGACGAAATACATTACAAACTTTACATAAACGTGAGAGATTGACTACCAGACATAAGCCAAGCACCCACGGGACTACTCGATCTGACAGAATATGGGACACACAGTTCCCAAACTAAACAAACAAAACTGAGCTGTTCAAAAGGAACTTACGTTACAAAGTTATCCTAATTCAAGTTTCAAAAAAGTTACATCACGTTACGTTAATTCTAACCATATATTCAAATACGAAAAGTTACTTTAAAAAAAACGGGAATACTCTACAATTCCAAACAAATAAATATAAACCTGTCAACTTCTAATTATTACGTAACTGAAAATATTTACGAGAATAAGTACAATAGTAAACGACCAGCGCCCGAGCGGCGACATTTATAAGATATAGTATTTTAAATTTAAATAGACGATCAAATAATAAATATAATAAATTTTGAAACAGAAAATTTTTATGTTAGAAGATTATAAAAAAAAAGTTAGAGTCCATAACTCCACTCGTCTAAGCGACGAATTTGATACATTTACAAGTCCTTCTCCTAGCCATTGCCCAGCTCCATGACAATGATCTGTCGTTGATCGTCGATCGTAGAATAGTCAGTCTTTACATACTTGCATAGCCATTATATAGGGATTTCATTGTTGTTATGGGGATACACAAACACACGCGGTGACGTCACGATGCCTGCAAAAAGCCATGTGGATGTCGATGAAAGTTGTTCTTGCTCCATTGGAATATTAGTGAATATCTCCAATCATACGATGTTTCGAAGGAAGTTCCTCTAGTATCCGCCAGAGGTCGGAAACATAGTTGTCTTCTAGTCGAAGTAGATAGTCCTTGGTTCATTTCACGCTAGTACATCGGAGTGCCGGGACGCGTTTGTTGATACACCGGCTTTTCCTGCTCCAGTTGCCGGTCTTGGTTTACCGTGAGTCGTCCAGCCTAGCAGGTTTCTATAACTAGCAGATTCATTTGGTAAGTACGTGGAAAGAATAAATGTTACATTGGTTTGGATTGAGTAGTGAAACATATTGTCCAGCATGGTTATATTATGTCTTCTTAGCCTACAAGAACTACAACAGCGAACAATACTATTGTAGGGATCCTAAGTTTAATTGATTTTATTGGGGCGGGTAGTATGAATTGATGCGATACTTCCATTAACGTCCGTAGTGGGCGTGGTCCCATTGGAACATTATACATCGTAATGTTACAAAAGCGTTAAATTTAACTTGATTCTCTGAAAGATTGTGATGTCGTTAAGATTTAGCTTGTTATTCTGCATTAAAAAAAGGTTCTAATGATTAGTTTGTTATGGCTTTGATATTGTTTAGCATTAGTTTTAATGGGATGTAGGTTGATTGTTTTTAAGACTTCTTATGGACTAATTGTAAACAACTTATGAGATGTATTTAATTTTAAATTGAATATTTTGTTGTGACTTTGACATTGCTAGCGTTAGTGTTAATGGGATGTAGGTTAATTGTTTTGAAGACTTCTTATGGACTAATTGTAAATAAATGACGAGATGTATTTACTTTTAAATGCTTAGTGAGGATAATATTTTCGCGATATTTAATACGTCAGGAAAGTACGATTTTGATTCGTGATCTATAGATAATGTTATTACAGGGCTAGTGCCTCATTTGATTATTGTATTCTTTAATGCTGGCGCCCAATATATATATTGTCATAACCTTTAATGAAACTTCGCCTGATACCTGATTATTTAAATAACGGCTTGTTGGAAAATTTTGTAGATTTTAATGATCATCTTAATCAATTTTTTTTCTTATTTATATTCTCATATTAAATTAATGTCTTATTAAATAAATATCAACTTGAAGCTACTTTATGCTTTATTTAGTTGAATTGGTTTACCATTTCCCTTAGGTTGTATAACTTTAATTTTTTTTACTTTAATTCTTAAAGGAATACCTTTTAACAATTTATATGAGGTTAACCGTCCACATAATATCTTCCGCAACTAATGTGAGTTGCGAGATATGAGTTTAGAATCTTCGAACTCGGGTATTCAAAGCACAAAATTCCAATCACTCACTTCTATTGCCCCTTTTGATTTTTGGTATTTGGACCTCCAAGTTTGTTCCTTATTTTTGTTAAGGAGGATTCATCTGTTAGGTGTGAATTTTTTTCATGTTAAAAACGAATAGGTTATTATATTAAAAATAATTTGAGTCTAGTCTAAAAATAACTGATTTTTGAAAATTTTAAGTTTGTTAATAATACTTAAAATGATTTTGTTCGAAATACATTAATAAAGAGAATTTATTCTTATAAACAATATGATTTGTTTGTTTTTTCTTATTAAAAATTGGTTAAGAAACCTTTACTGAAACCGGTTTATTTCTAAGATTTGGATCAAACCTATAGGACTCTATATTATTTCTACGTAAAATGAAAAATTTGTGTTTCTGTCTGTCTGCCATGAGCATTGTGGGACATCTTTGGCAAACAGAGATCTGAAATTAATAAAGTAGTAGCTTTGTTGAAAAACAACTAAACCTCAAAACAGGAATTGTGAAATTATGACTGTAATTTTTTTAATTAATTTAAGAATTTGTTAGAAGAATTGAAATGGTAACTTTTTATCTGTCTGTTTGAAGCAAAGGAAAATGTTTCCAGTGGTAACCACGCAATCCAATGAGGGGTTACCCAGGGCAATACAGGGTGATCCTGCTGTTACTATGATAAAGTTTGTGCGGCTGTGTCGTGCCATTTATTTATACATATAGTGTTTCGAATTATAAGTAGTATTTAAAAGTTATCAGTTTTAAATTAGTGATATAATGCTCTCCAGACTCATCACGTCTTGTTCTCCACACTCATCACGTCTTGTTCTCCACACTCATCACGTCTTGTTCTCCACACTCATCACGTCTATGTTCTCCAAACTCATCACGTCTTGTTCTCCACACTCATCACGTCTTACCACTGGGCAGGGTTAAATGCATATCCTGCTATAATAAAGATCGGGTCATAATAGGTCAAATGTAGAAGAAATGTTTCCTTATTTTTGGGTAAGGATGATAATTAACCAGCTATAGTAATATGAACATCCCCGTACACATTGCCAGAATATAGATCTTATTTAGGCATCGTTATCAAACCAAGCTAGACGAGATTGATGTCTCAGTACCTCTCAGATCACACAAATTATTTGAAAGTTGTAACAATCTGTGAATCTGTACATGTGTTACCAATTTGTTATGTTATTTATATTCTTAACTGGTGTCACCGTTCTTTGCAAGAGGAATCTATAAACTAACTTTGATATTCTAAGTATATAAAATAAATCACAAGGAAAAGTAACTAACTATTAAACTATGTATAAACATTAATTATTTATAGGTTTAAATTGTCATACAAAACGCGAAATTAGGCTGACTAATACACAATGTTAAAACAGAGATATAATTTGAACTTGTTTTAAATCTGAAAGTATTGTTGAGGATCAAGTTTAACTTCTCTATTAACACATAATACTTTGATCTCTTGCCTGTTGATGATGGTAAAAAAAATAGAGCAGAGCGTCACAATAAATTGTTGCTTGCAGTTAAATACAATCAAATATATTTTAGATTTTTCCCCGAATATTGACAGTTTAAGTTTTATCCCCTTTTCTTTGTTTTTAACCCTTTTACCACATTTACCCTTTTTACCTCTTTAAGCCATTTTGCATTTTTTACACTTTCTAAACATTTCTAGACTTTTTACCAGATTTAATAAAAAAAGTAATGTCATATTTTCTCTTTTTACCCCTACTACCTGATTTACGTCTATTATCCTGTAAATATTTCTACCCTTTCTTTTCTATTTTTTCCTTTTTACTATTTTACCCCTATTTTTGCCCTTTTGATCTTATTTCCCTTATTAATTAGATTTACTTTGTACCATTTTTATTGTTTTAGACATTTTTTCACTTTTTACACACTTTTAAATTTCTTACACATTTTTTATTAGTTACCCGGCTTACCCACAAATAAATATTTGGTGTTAAAAGATTTTAAAGGTTTTAAAAGTGCAAATAAAGGGGGGGGGGAGAAGAAAGAATTGACAATAAATCTATTAATTATTTTAGAATAAGTGCAAAAATGTTAAAGGGTGATATGGGAAAAAGATTAAAATGGGTAAAATGGGCTAAAAGGAGACAATAGTTAAATCAAAATAGTTAAATTCTCGCCTCCACTGGCACCTGTTTGTGCACAAGGGCTACTAGTGTTTATATTTCAGACATCTGCCTGTGGTAGATGTTGTGCAACCCTCATCATTGACAAACTCTCCATTTTATAAATATAGATCCACATATTTTATTATTTATCTGCATTCAATCCTAATATTTATTATAAGTATTTTTAAAAATTGACTTAAATTAATGGCATTAACATTTATAAAGATTTTAAATAATGAATATAGATAAACATATATTATACTAATATACTTTAATTCCGTAATATAAGTCTAAATATTTTTTCACTTAAAACAGCTACAATACATTACAATATTAATTATCTTGTTAGTGTGTGTTATTCTTCTTCTTATTGTTATTATTATTATTAGCACCGCGTCTTACTAACCGTTCAGGTTATACGCACTTACGCTAATTTGTAATGGTAGGGTGATTGTGAGATGAAATGGAGGACCTACAGTTTAACGTGAGATCCGAACCACGGTGAAGGCCTGGCATTCCCCACATTCACAAGATGTCTTGTCAGAGGTGAAGGAAGGGTTTGGTAATCAGATAAATCTTTGCCGGGACCGAGGATTGAACCACGGCTGCCAGCACAGAAGTCTGACACCTTACCCCTAGACCACCAGGTCACCGTTATTGTGTGAAAACGTATTTTATCTCAAGGGTTATTGCGAAGATGATACCTAGCCAAATACATTCTAGGTACAGTTTGACTGACACTGAGGAAGATTTGATAGGCACATTTTGAGCACCAGTAAGATTGTTTTCATTTTCATTCATTTGAGATATTTAACGTGTACTTTCCGAACTGACTGATTATGTCGGCACACGTGAATTTCTTAGATCGATAAGGCTTACCAATTTTACCGGTGAACGTATTATCACATATCTTACAGAGTTCTTTTACAAGTCACAACTTACATAAGGTCGGCGGATTTACTTCCCCTCCAAACGAAGTTGTGCTATGGATTTTTAATACTCAAGAAAAATCGGTCGATCCCAGGTGGGTTTGAACCCACGATCCACGGGTCCTGAGGTGAGCACTTATCCCTAAACCACCGAGGTTGACCAGTTGGAAGAAAAACTGTCCATACTGTCTTCTAAAAGTTCTCCCTCTTACTCTGTAAGCACGTATTGAATAATTAAATGGCTGAGAAATGGGATTTGTTCCGGAGCTTTGTAGTGGTGTGGCAGGCCCCGCTGTCAGATCGGAGCGACGGCCACTTGTTTGTACAGTTGAGTGGAAGCTGGCCTGAGGATCTTAGAGAGAGCTCTGGGGAGCAGGAGAGACTCATCTCCACATGGAAGAACAACTCTGGGGAGCAAGATAGACTCATCTTCACATGGAGGAACAACTCTGGGGAGAAAGAGAGACTCATCTCCACATTGAGGAACAACTCTGGGGAGAAATAGAGACTCATCTCCATATTGAGGAACAACTCTGGGGAGCAAGAGAGACTCATCTCCACATGGACGAACATCTCCGGGGAGAAAGAGAGTCTTATTTCCACATGGAGGGTGAAACAAATTTACAAACTAACTAAACACATCTGATAATGGCAACATAATAATAATAATAATAATAATAATAATAATAATAATAATAATAAAAAATATTAATAATAATAATAAGTGGATAGAAAATATTGAGGGCAATCAAAACATTAACTCCTTTTTAAATAATACATATTATTCGTAGTGTCTTAGTACCAATTCATTTTAAACGCATGTATTTATAAACTACTATAGTGAGGAAGAGAAGAAAAAGATCAAGTTCTAGAAGAATTTTACCCACATTTCCGTGTATGGATTGCCGAAAAAAGACACTTCATTACACAGAGCATAGAATTGAACTATGAGTTAAAAAACAATGGTAAACCAAATTATTAGCCCACTAATGAAAGTATTGTACTATAAGTACAGTATATATAATATTAACTGTAACAAATTATTTGTAGTTCAAATCATGGTTTAATTTTATTATAAATATCCTTTCTTGTTCTTTCTGTTAATTAATGGTGTTTTCTAAGTGCACCAGGTCTTACTACCGGTCAAGGTTATACGAATACAACTACACCAACGGAGTCGAGAGGAAAGAGATTATTAGAAGATGTGTTGACGTTTTTCCTGGAGGAAGAGAGGGTAGTCATTTAGGTATAAGCAGCCACAGTATATCCTTTTCAGGTATACAGCACTATCTTCCATCACCAGCAATCCAGTCTTATACAAGAATGAGGCACTGGACTAATTGACCAGCAATGCGGGTTGTAAAGTTAGTATTATTATTGTTAGCACCACGTCTTACTACCCGTTCGGGTTTTACGCACTTACGCTAATGGGTAATGGCAGGGTGATTGTGAGATGAAATGGAGGACCTACAGTTTAACGTAGAATCCAAACCACGGTGGAGAACTGAACTCCCCACATTCACAAGATATCTTGTCAGAGGTGAAGGAAGGGTTTGGTGATCAGATAAATCTGTGCCGGGACCGAGGATTGAACCCCGGACCCATAGCACAGAAGTCCAACACTATACCCCTAGACCACCAGGTCACCTGTAAAGTTGGTAAATAATCCACACAATATTATTTGGAGTAGTTTGAAAATGTCGTAGAAGAGCATATCTATAGTGAACTATCTCTAGCGGTGCCATCTATATAGGAGAGATACTTGGGGGTGATTGGAGGTGATATTTCATCACATCTTCCTGTTGTCAGATTGTTTTAGTACAATACATTATACATTTTTAGGTTGGTTTTAATTTGGTTTTGACCTATCCATTATTTAAATATCAACCAAATAAATATATTCGTCTGTTGTGTGTGATTGTTGAGGCTGTTGAATGGATGAACTAGTGCATTTGTTATTTTATATAATACTGGTAGATGAAATATCCATCTCGTATGTGTACAAGGTTCGAATACCAGCTGGGTCTACTAAGATAATTTTGACTAAATGATCTCTCTCTCTTCCTCAACGCAAATTCATATAAATTTCCTCTACCAAGCTCAATACTACCCCAATTAATGTAAATATGCGCATAGGGTATGGGCAATAAGATACACGCTGTATACAAATGTTACGTTTTCATTTTAATTTTGTGTCTACCATTTTGTGGATTTGATTCTAAATAATATTTTCCAATCCAATAGACTCATTTCAGTAAATTGGTATGGAGAGTAATGTTAGCATGTTAATATTCTCTCGATTTATAAAATAAGGTCTGGTGAAGGTAATTTTTAAATAGAGGCCAGTCTAAGTCTTTTATTTGATTCTGGATTGACGTTTTATGTCCATCTTTGGAAAGATACATGACAACCTTCAAGCCGACATTCTTAAAATACTCCGAGAAATAATATATGCAGTTAACATTGAGATAATAATAATATTAATGTGATTAGGGTAGTAATTATTTAAACTCACTCACTTTGATAGAGGGGATGTTTGGAAACTCATATCCCAAATTGCACATATAGTTTGTTTGAACCAATAGTGATATAAAATACCTACACACCTACATCTGTAAAACTCCATTAAAGTGTGTCCTAGGTTTCGGTAACAGCGCCGGAAGTGCAGAGCTGTACAAGCATGCGTGTACAACAAGTTGAATACGAGATAGGTGCATGGAACTGCACTTATAATAATGGCAGACACTTTTTGGCACGTATGACCGTTAATGATGACCTTCAAAACGTATTCACATTTATAGATGGGCTTACATGCTGTTTACTAGTAATTGTGCTATGTTCTGTGATGTCGTGCTCCCAAATGCCAAGGTGTGTAGTGACACACGCCTAACTCCTATGCAACTTGTTATACACGCATGCTTGCATAGATCTGCACTCCCGGCGCTGTACGCCTAAATTTTGAACATAGTTTAATGGTATTAGCATAGTTTCCCAGATGTAAGTGTACAGGGATTTTGTATTACTTTTGGTTCAAACAAACTATATGTGCAGTTTGGGATATGAGTTTCCAAACATCTGTATAGCCAATTAATTAAAACAATATTTTATTACCACGTCTTACAACCTGTTCAGGTTATAAGGATAATTTAAACTACTTTAAGGTGTTAAGGATTAATAAGGGTGATTTTAGAGGTAATCTGCCCACATTTGCGTGGAAAAGGTGTTGGAAACCATTTAGGAAAAAACACCCTCAGGGAACATGACAGGGACTCTAACATGAGAGTTACTGACTATTCAGACCAGTCAGCCACTGAAACGTGCATATGGGTTTTTTAATTTTAGTTTTTTACATATTTATCGGGAAGGTGAATGTAACCTTTATTATCCACGATATACTCATACCTCAGCTTGTTTTGATCCTCGATCCAACCTAGATTCGAACCAAAGTCCCCTATGTATAGAAAGAGTATCCACAGAACAATCAACCCCGTGGTAATGTTGGGGAACATTGTGTCACCACGTTATCATGGAACTTTCAAGAATTACAGCTCCACTTAGAAGGATTGAAATATAACCATCTAATTGTGTCGGAAGTGTGCGTTATTTACGGTTTTATAAATAATAAATATTTTAATCACATGTTATTATCGACATAGATGGTCATGCAGATGGAATGTTTGGTTCTTTAGACTTGTTTGCTAGTGATGGGATGTAGGGACGGGGTTAGAATCCCGGCCAACTGTAGGGAGTACTATTTATCATTCTACCTCTACGAAAATTCTGACGCATTTCCTCCCGACCATACGTTCCTCATCCTTACCCAATTAGCGTAGCTACAATGTGAACATTCTGGACAAATGCTGGGGAAATAAATGAAAAAAATATTGTTTTTATTTTTTAACTACTATTTTATTATCATTATAGACTCGCTTTGGTGGCTGCATGGTCTAAGGTGCTACTATCGCAGTAGACTAGACTACCGATAAAGAGGAGATCAATGTTCGAATCTCAGTTGCTTGTATTGATGGGTTTTTTTTCCAAAATTATTCTCCAATATTCCTTCCCCCGAGTGTGGGTACATTTCCTAAAAGGATTAACCTTCCTCATCCCTAAAAATTATTAGTGTATTAGTCTATAAGCGTATAAGCCAAGTGGGTAGTAAGATAAGGGGCTAATAAAATTAATATATTATTAAATCTTCTACTCAGTTAAGAGCGTTCATCCCATGCCCATCAATTCTGTGGTACAGTCGGATATAAATTGTAAATTTACATAAAAACTATTGCACGTGGCTCATTTATGATTATACATTAATGTGAATAAAGAGTTAATAAAAGTTCCTAATACTGAACGTTGTTAAAATATTAAATTATATTTGGATAGAAAATTAAATTAAAATGGCTATTTTTGACCATTTTAGAATGGCTTTATAGATAAATATTGTGCATAAATAATAATTCTGCCATATTAGGGAAATATTGTAGTTATTAACAAGAAACTTTGTCACTCTGTCCCCCATAGTCACCGTGGAAAATCTAGAGTAATCATTCAAAAACGGATGCGCTTAACTGGTCATTTCTTTTCCCTTATACCTCGCGCTAGCTGATAGCTGAGTTAAATGGATTCCATTAACGAAATCCCAACGTTGGCTGAACAATTATAATATTATATAAATATATGAATAAGTTAAAGATTACTATAAAAAATTGTGCTGCACCATCATTCATATTTTATCATATTATAGTTTATTATATACAAGTGCATACATCTCAATCCCTGCCCAAGATATTCACAATATAGTCTTACACAGCGGGAGGCTAACTATGTAAAAAATCATTGTAAGTAAAATACAACAATTAATATATTACTTTCCAAAAGTGGGTTTACAAATTTACGCTTTGAAAAAAAATGTAGCCATTAAAAAAGTTATTAAAAAAAGTATAGGCCTAACCATAATTTTAAAGCTAGAACTAAATTCTCAAATCAAACTTGAACTATAGACATCAAACCACTTAATATTAATTTTAAACGAAATCTATCAAACCGTTTTGCCTGTGACCCAGAGTTCAGATATCAAGAAGGAAAGATATACTTTTATAGCCCTATTTTTTTAATGAAGCTGACGACTTCCGCACGTCCATCTTAGACTCTACCTTAAACAATGAATGAAGAATGACCATGTCAACGGGACAAATCCTGGATAGCTCAGTGGTAAGAGCAATGGCGTACTAAGCCGAAGTCCCAGGTTCGATTCCCGTGTCCAAGTGTCATTTTTCAATTTTCAGAATATGATACCTAATTTTTTAATTAAAGGCACAAACTATGTCAGGGTTCATCATAATATCCAGTTCAAAAATTGTCACGATTCCATTATTTGATAAAAATGTGTAAACAATCTTAGTTACAATATTGATGGTAATTAATATCTATTAAGTATAAGTGTTTAGTTGAAGTTCTTAGTTTGTAAATATTTCTAAGTGGTCTAAGTTCAGTGACAAAAGGAATGGTATTGTCGTAAAACATTAAATATAATAATAATAAAAAAAATATTTATACATATGTTTGAACTTCTTTTGGTTATATAATCTAGAAGTTTTGGATGTAGGATTTATAGTAAAAGAAAAAAATCTAGCTGAATTGAACAAGAATCTACCGCCAAGTTGACCAGACGTTTATTAAAATATAAAATAACGCCTAAAATATTATAGATTAATAATAATAAAATTAGATTTTAAAATTATATTGAAATTAAATATAATATTTTAATTTTATGATTTATACATAATGCTATATAGTCCTTACAAAGTGAAGTTCATCCTTTTAGTTTTACAAGTTAATTATAATAATACAGATGAAGCCTACTTATAAAATATATAATTTTTTTTCTTCTTTCTCTCCAACCTTTATCGTTAAAAAAATTGAACGTTAGATTTTGTGATTGTTGACATTTCATGCCCCCTTGAAACCGAAAACGTGGCTATCGTGAAGTTATCTGTCTGTCTGTCTGTACATTGGGCCAGAGCCTAAACCTTTTCCCTAATCTAGTTGAAACTTGGCATCAAGGTTTTACATAAGGTTCCCTGGAGGGGTTTTTGGAATTATATATACAACCCTAAAAATACGGGTAGCTTACTGAAGGGCAAAAATAAATAATATCCTATTAATTAAAGTTCGCTCTAACAATTTTAATTAAATTCTTTATCCAGGTATTGTATAAAATTACAAACAGAATGGTAACTCTCATTTTACTATGAAAATGACTTGAAGAGTACTTTGGACAGAAAATAATTTCCAATTTTACCATCAACTATTCGAATTAATAAATCATTTATTATTGTAAAGTTTTATTAGCTACTCCTCAAAACAAAAAGCTTTTAAAAGTAATACATGTTTATAAAAACGATAGTTTCTGAGCACTTTGACTATTTGATTTTTTTTTTGTTATACCCTTTGTTTGATATAGATTTTCATATTTTCTCGATATTTCTGTAAAAGTGTCTATTATTTCATTTATGCTCTTTGATCTAGTGTTTCTACAACCATGTTCACGATTTCTTTTAAGAAATATTATGATTATAGTATATGTTTCTAAATTATTTTAAAAGAGAGTGAAAGTCTTTGCAATGCTACATATCACTATTTTTTTTACAAATCGACTCTAACCACTATTATTTATCGACCAACAAATAAGATCCTTAGTGAGACTGTACACAATGTTTATACGTTTCAACAAAAAGGCGATGTAACAGCCATGCCTATGGGAAGGGTAGACAAGTTGTAGAAAGACTAGATGTATTAGTTCGTGAAGAGTAGGGGAAAATCACAATACTAAGAAGATTATGGGGAGCCAACAGCAATGGAAATGTGACATAATAATATTATTGACCTCGCCAAGATCAATGGGATTCAAATCCTCAGTGATTGACATCTCGCCCGTAACTTTCTCCTGTTATTAAACCAGGATAGCTGGAAGTGGGAACAGTATAAGTTCTGGTACACAGCCGTTTGTTTATTAATCTGGTGTAAAGCAAACCAAGGGAATATAAGAGCTGTCTTTCAAAGAGAGTTACCCAAAACAAGATTACTGTTAGGGTTTGTACTTGTGTTCTTTTAGTGAAAGTGTAGACTTGGCATGATTCTATTTTAAATGAAAAATATTTTCGGGATTATTTCTGATTGGTGGATCCCTCCCTGAGGATCATGGGGATCACAATCAGCCCCACGACTTCATTGAAAAGGTCACTACACTCTCTTGTTCATAGTCACGAGGTGTGGATGAAGATGAAATAACCAATCAGACTAGATTTTTATCACTTACGAGGAGTGGATGTGTTATATCACTCCAAATTAGTCTTGTCAGTCATAAGATGTGAATGTGTGACTGATAACACTCTAATACAGTATTTGTCAGTCACGAGGTGTGAATGTGTGACTGATAACACTCCAAGGCAGTATTTGTCAGTCACGAGGTGTGCATGTGTGACTGATAACACTCCAAGGCAGTATTTGTCAGTCGCGAGGTGTGCATGTGTGACTGATAACACTCCAAGGCAGTATTTGTCAGTCACGAGGTGTGCATGTGTTACTGATAACACTCCAAAGCAGTTTTAATCACCCAATGTAAAGGTAATATTTATTCATTATGTTGTCCACGAGCAAAATGTTCCAATAAATCAACCGAAATATGAATCAATGTATAATGGCATTCATGTGGAATAGCGTCATCATATAAAGTTAGTGGATACGTAACTACCTGTCAGCTGAAAACAAGACATTATTATTTAGCGTTGACCAACAAATAGCGCTCGAGTATCTATAACGATTAATATGTATTTTAAGACGGGCAGGATTCGATCACGAGACTTCCAGTGGAAATAAGAATTTAGCGGTTGGATTGTGTATCTGGCTGAGACTCAAACCTCAGCCTTTATGTATCGTCAGCCCAGTCAGTGAACCTTATGACTCATAACACGTGACCATAATTTTTTTGTCTGGGTGTAAATGAGGTCTCCCTGATATAGTAGCAAAGTAGCCCCACAGCTATGACAATGGGTGGTACCAGCTGGTATCAACACTCTTTGCAAGTTAATTACATGTGAAAACCATAATTAGGGCGTGCGTTTTATTAAAAATAATAACATAACTTGTTATTAATCTAATATCTGTAGCGATGTAGGCACAATATGGTGTATAGTTTAGGAAATTAATAATACTGATTTTTAATTTTAAAAGAATATTAAATTAATACGTAGGCAACCAAATGGGCCATAAAATGCTAACTGTTTCTAGGGCCTCGTGATAAAATTTGAGGAAATCTATTTTTTTAGTGAACTTTGTAATTTAATAAACGTCTGTAAATAATTAATATTTAATTAACGATGATATGGATAAGAATAACTATCCACATTGGTGGACATGCAAAATAAATGTCAGGCTCAGTGACCATTGTTTGCCTGTGAGGGGGAGGTCAGGGTTCGATATCGACCGGGTGTAATGTATATGACTCTTCCTAAATGATGTTGTACGTGCAATGGAAATATATATATATATACTCTAAGAGATAAATTTATCATTCTTACTTTATTTGTTTCATTAAATATATATATAACCTGGATGGGTATTAAGACGTGAGGCCAAGAATAATCTTTTTTGGCAGTTTTTACTGACACTACCAATATAGTTTTTAGAGTGAACAACGTTAAAATTAAAACAAAAAATTGTTATAGTAAATAGTTATCATAGTAAGATATAATATATTAATAGTACATATAAATAAATTGTCACAATTCCTTTCTTGGTCAATTTCTCGTGAAACTTTATTGAAGAGTCAGATACTCTAATTATTTAGTTAAATAATATAATACATAATTTTATAACTTCCTATGATTAGAGATTTCTTAAATACAACAAATATATTCCGATACCTTATACTAATATTTTATTATAAAAGTTTTAGTTAGCGACTTTCAAATCTTGAAAACAAATAGATAGAAGGAATCTTTGAACTTGAGATATTGTTCATATTTTGAAACTTTCAAATCAAAGCGGTTTAAAAACGTTTAAAATAAGGCCAATTACATTTATTATGATAGTGTACTGAAGTGAATCTTTCCCCTGAGGACCAGCAACACGCAATACCAAGCCTCTGTTAAAATACTAACTTTCTGGCCGTAAGGTTCACACGAACAGGAGGGGGGGGGGGGGG